>JAOXYD010224967.1:0-18569 GCA_028565735.1 Pinacopodium congolense
GATTGCTCGTAAAATAATTGGCCCCTTTTCTTCCATCTCATCTCCTATACTCTTTGTCGTGTATCCCTCTAGATTTTGTTCTTCAGCATCCTATGGCCGCCCTCCATCTTTAATAGGTATGAAATCCTAAATCCCTAAATTAGTGTTGTTCACTGATTAATTTTAGTTTGATTAATTTAAGTAACAAGTCATTCTTATTCATTCTATAAAAACAAACACGAATATATATAATACAAGAATTAAGAGTAAGAATGGTAAGGACCTAAATTTCAATGGTTTTTTTTATTTTTTTTGCATAGGAGTAAAATAACACTTGATTCAAACTAAAACAACATCATTAAAGACTACCATTATACTACTAACCTTATTCGTGAGGAGAATGACGCCTATAGAACAACTCCTTAGTCACCACCAGTATGCTACTAACTTTATCTAGACATAAAAACAACTCGCTAAGGATAATATAATGATGCCATTGTACTTTGTAGTTTATCTCATAAAATTTCAACTTCTAAAGCTTCAATACTCCATTCTCAACTTAGAAAAAAAAAACTTAAAAACTTGAATTATTCAATTTTTTGTTAGAACGTAAGTTATTTGATATTATGAAGGGACATAAGACATACACATTAATCCCTCTTCCATTTTTTTTAATGAAATGTTGATCAATATTAATATGCGTGATCCTCTCATATTGTATAGGATTATGAGCAATATAGATAGTTGACTGTCATAATAAAGCTTTATAGGTCCTTCTTACTTGACTTGCAAGTCATCAAGAATAATCTTCAGTCATAGTATTCCACACAATCCTTAAGTTATAAACTTGAATTTTGATTCTACATATGACCTTGTCCCCACACGTTATTTGTTACCTTTTCAAGTTATTGGATTTCCTATGATAAAAGTATAAAATCATCTAGTTAATCTTCTATCCACTAACAAATCTGCATAATTAGCGTCAATTTATATTTCAAGAGTCAAAATACTATTCTTTTAAATAAAAATCCATTTCAGTAGACCGCCTTTCAAATAATAATGTACCGTTTAAGTTGCTTAGAGATGGGATTCTCTAGGGTCATGTATGAAATGACTAAGTATATTTACATAGTAAGTAAGCTATGTCTGGTCAAGCGTGAGCAATAAGTAATATAAGTTTACTAGCTAACCTTTGATACATTTTTTAATTAATAGTGAGTGCATTTTTATCTTCTCCCAATTTATTATTTGGGTTTATTGGAGTAGATGATATTTTGCACCCAAGCTTGCATGTTTCTGTCAATAAATCAATGACATATTTCTGTTGCTATATAAATATCCCTTTTGTGGAGTAGGCTATCTTAATTCCAAGGAAGTACTTAAGTTTCCACAACTCCTTTATTAATCTCTGTTTTAATTTAAGCTTCACTTTTTCATCATCTCTAGTTAATATAATGTCATTCATATAGACTAGGAGTCCAGTTACTCCCCTTCTAGCCGAATGTTTTATGAATAGAGCATGATCACCTTAACTTTATTTATAACTAGATTCACTCATGAAATTTGTAAATCTACAAAACCATGTGCTAGAAGATTGTTTTAACCCCATAAAGGGCCTTCTTCAACTTGAAAACTTTATTACCTGTATTCCCTTTAAATCATGGTGGAATGTTCATATAGATTTCTTAATTTAAATCTTATAGAGAAATGCATTCTTAACATCACATTAAAGAATTTACTAGTCGAAATAAGCAACTAATGGCAATAGAATTCGAACAATGTTTATCTTTGTAATAGGAGCAAATGTTTCTTAATAGTCAATACCATAATCCTACGTATACCCTTGTGCCACCAATCGTGATTTATATCTCTCAAGTATTTCATTATCCTTATACTTTAATGTTAAGACCCACTTACACTTAACAATGTTGTTCTATTTCAATATGTCCATAATTTATCATATTTTGTTCTTTTCTAATACTGTCATCTCCTCCTTTATGGCTTTTCGCGACTCCATTTTTAATAATGCATCAAACATACCATTAAGGATAGAAATAGTATTTGAACTCATTATAAACCTTTGGTATATAAGTGACAGACATTTCAAGGAAATATGGTAAAGTATTGGATAAAGTGATCGGTTAGAACAGTTTCTAGTACTTTTTCTAATAGTAATAGGAAGATTTAAATTATTTATTTAACATATAAATGTGTCAATAAACTTTGTATGTAAAGGTGGTTTGGATCTTACTATGATGTCATTCTTAGAGCCTAAGTTAGATTCTTGGACTTATATTGGTTGTGGATAAGCCTTTTCCCTTAGATGCCCTTGAGAAGGGTCCTTATGTTCAAAGGATATATGTGTGTTCTATGGTTTCACTACATTGGTTAGGATGGAGGGAAGATTCGGATGTTAGACTGGTTTACCACATAGATTATTATCTCTTAATGATACCTCCCTTTAATTAGTGGATTTGAAGAAATAACTGAGCTAATCAAAAGTCACATATATATAAATGTATGACTTTTCAAAATATAAATGGTAACACTTGTACCAATTTTATGTAGAAAATAACCTAGAAAGAAACATTTAATGGCTCTAGAATCCAATTTATCTCTATGCTGGTTATGAATATGAATAAAGACTATGCATCCAAATACCTTAAGTAATAGACTATTAGATGTTCTAAAGTTAAGGAAGAAACTATTAAGAGCTTCAACTAGACTTTTATTGTTCAATGCATATAAGGGAAGTCTATTGATCAAATAAATGGCAGTAAGAATTTCGTCTTCCTAATAGGAATTTGGGATATTGCCTTAAAAGAGTAGGGCTTGAGTGCTATCAAGTTAGTGCCTTTTTTTCAGCTATCCAATTTTGTTGAGGAATATTAGCATAATATGAATTATACATAATCCCTTCGGATTATAAGTATGATGACAAAGTTTGATTGAGGTAATTTTTAGCATTGTCTATCCTAAGGCTTTTTATTCGAACCCTAAATTGGTCTTAGATCAACAAATTGAAGTTAATTATGTTGTATCTAACATCAATTTTTTGTTTCAAAATAAAGAGTTATATAACTCGAATATAGTCATTAATTAAGCATATATCCAATCAATCCCTATAAATATTTTATATAGTAGAAGGATCTCATATATCATTATAGATTAAATGGATAAGACAAAAAATTCTTTTATTACTAATAGGAAAATATACATGAGTGTGCTTTTCCAACTCACAAATATCACAATGTAACTTAAGCACTTTTGACTCTTTAAAAACAAACTAGGAAACATGACTTTAAGAATCCCAAAAAATTAGTGACCTACGCGTAGGTCAAACATTTAACTAATATATTTATTTAAGGAACTAAGTATAAATAGAAATAAATGGTTTTGATAAGCTCTATGACATTTAAGAAGGGGAGTGTTTAAAAATTTCTTACTAAACTAAACTGACTATACCACATAAACAAAATTAACTATATGCAATCTCTAACCAAAATTCAACCAATATAATATGCCAATGCTTATTACAAAATTAATTAAATTCAATTAATAAACAAACGTAATTGCATAAATATAAAGAGTTAAGGAACGAGAGGAATATAAGAATTTATAGATGTTCAGTTACCCCAACGATAACTTGTATCCTTTTGTCAATTACTTGTTAGAAATTCTATTAAAATAATCTTACTTGGGGTAAAAGGTAACCCTTACAACTTCTTCTTTCCACAAATGAATGTTAGTTTATACTCTTGCAGCCAATCTATTTGATTGTAAACATATGTATAATATTGTGATTTTCTATTTAATAAAAAGGTATTATTTATCTTTATACAATTTGTCAATTAATTTTAATAATTAATTATAAAATAAAATTTCTGAAATAATTATTATGTAATTAAAAATTATAATTATGAGATTCATATTAAATTTTTGTATTATTATTTCTAAAATATTCCTAATTATAGTTTCGTGAAGACAAGGTATTAATGAAATTGTTAGACTAGCACACGTTATGTTTCTTTCTTATGAAGAAAGTACTCAATCTCATAGATTAAAGTGCAGAGGCAGTTAAACAAATATGTTGGTGCTTATTAGAAAATAAGTTCACTGAATTGACCAAATCTTGAAGATCTCAAATGGAACATTACTTGTGTGTCTATGGATTTCCTCAAACATAATGGTTGTATAATTAATCATTGGATTTGAGACAACCAAATTATTTTATATAAGAATTACTATGTTTTTATGTTTCTTATAATCCACTTTATAAAATGGGTCAATAGATAGTATTTAGATGTAATATGAACTATAGGGAGATAGTTATGTGCATTAATATATGATTTGTCATCTTAAAGTAATTAGGGAGAATATTATGCTATTCTTGATTAGTGATGATTTAGGTTTTCTCTAGTCAGAGTAAATTAAAATTTGAAAAGGAGTTTTCAAATATCAATTATATATTATTTACTAATCAGTAATAACGAATATGATTAGATTATATAAAGTAGATACTAATTCTATACTCTAATTTTAATTGAAACATTGTATAATGAAATGATCAAATTATACGTTATAACTATGCATGGACAAGTTTGTCAAACTACTTTGACATTCCTAATATTTAGGAGGTCATAATATGTTATTAGATGTCAATCTTGATTTATGATCATAAATTGTTTAATTGGAGAATTAAAGATGAATTAAAAGTAGTTTTAATTTTTTTAATTCTGATTATGAATTAAAATTATAATTTATAATCATTGCCATCATATTATGAATCTAATGTATCACACATATATGTTTTTTTGGAAGAGAGAAAATTTTAATTAAGTTGGACATAATTGTAAAGTTTAAAAAATTTTAGGGTCAAATATGAGATATTTGATTCAATTAAAATTAAATTATAATTATAATTAGAGTCAAACTTTAATTATAATTTGTATTTAATTTTAATATTAGGAAAAATATGAATTTTTCATTATATAAGGAAGGCAACCTTATGATTGCTAGTACGATTCTTTTGATTCAATTAAAATTAAATTATATTTATAATTATAGTTAGACTTTAATTATAATTTGTATTTAATTTTAATATTAAGAAAAAACTGAATTTTTCACTATATAAGGAAAGCAACCTTAGGGTTGTTAGCACGACTCTATCTTCATCTCAAAACGATTTTGAGTTCTTTTTTAGTAGATCTATGGATACCATTAGAGGTCAAACGCGTGAATGGCTGTGGTTTAAGGATATGAGAAGAAATCTGCTTCAATAGGAAAACTTTAATTAGGATTGTTTAAAACTTTTAATTTCTTTTTTTTTAATTTAAATTTTTGTTAAAGAGATCATGTAGGAAACCTTTAAATTTTTTCACTATGTTATCAATTAGATCGATATAGGTTTCTCAACAAGAAGGTGAAGAGAAACCTTTAAATCTTACTTCTTACAAAGAGGGTAAAGAGCAACCCTTTACAATCTTGATTTCTAGAGTCAATAGGAATCCATAATGATCTTGTTTGTCAATAAGTCAAGAGGAATCCTTCAATCTTCCTTTAAATGGGTGAAGAGTAACTCTTTTCACAAGATCAATTACAACAAATTCGTTTCCACAAAATAACTCCCAAACTTAGGCTACCTAAATCTCAATTCAAGCTTATATAGCTCAATAAAACCTTGACAAAAAACAATGTACAAGAAGGGATCAAATGTTATCAATGCAATGCTTATACCTTTTGTATTCCTTAATACTCATAAAATGCATAAACCAATGCAAATCACATTTAACAATTAAACAAATTCAAATCTTCTTTAACACGGGCCAAGAGAAACCTTTCAACACTCTTTTCAATAACAAAGAGGGGCCTTTGAATCAACAACCAATCAATACAAATCAAATTTCCCAATTATGTAACAAAAAAATATACCTTTAATAGTGTTTTAATGAAGGTCATACAATAAAAACATTTTGCAACTTTTAAAGACAAATAAAAAATATAACAAGTTTCCTAACACCTCAATAGATCATAAACAAACTAGTTAATGTAAAAAAAAGTTTAAAGCATTAAATGATCAAATTAAACATAAGAACAAAAGTTGTCTAAATGTGCAATCTTTATGTTCTAGCCTATAAAACACTTGAATCCCACACAATTAACTTAATAAACCTATTGAGACCTTAATCAATCATCTAACAATAGATTGACATAATAAAAATGAATTTGAGGCATAAAACAAAAGGATTATATCATGAACAAACTATGAATTTGCAAAGAGCTATCAAATATGCACTATTAACGTTTCGTATCTATAAACAAATGATTATAGCTTTCTAAAATCACACACATAGGTTAAACAAGTTATTGGAAGATAAAAACACAGTAATAACAAATTAGA
The DNA here is from genome assembly GCA_028565735.1 of Pinacopodium congolense. Classification (NCBI taxonomy): domain Eukaryota; kingdom Viridiplantae; phylum Streptophyta; class Magnoliopsida; order Malpighiales; family Erythroxylaceae; genus Pinacopodium; species Pinacopodium congolense. The sequence goes on from JAOXYD010224967.1 coordinate 6,380, forward strand.
GTAATTTTGAAGCACAAAAATCATATTTAAATAGCCAAAGATAAATATGAACATTTAAACATACAGAACTAGACAACTGAAAGGTGTCTAACTTTGTAAGCTTAAATCCAATAAATAAATACTCAAAATCCAAATTTTAGCTTAGTGAAACTTGTTCGTATCTAAGTAAACTAAAAACACAATTTTTGTAGCTCCAAAAATGGATTTAAAACAAGAAATCCGTGAATGAAAGAAAAAATCAAAATAGTATGATAACTTTGTTGAATCTGAATTTGCAAACTCAAATCTTTGATAAATTTTCATAAAGATTGTTTTAAATGGTTTGGGACTCTTATTTATGGATTCAAGAAGCTAATAAAGTTATTATGGAGGTTTACTAGCTGTTATGATGAAAACATTTGGTTAAAAATAAAAAATGTCAAAATTAGTCATTATGGTGCCAGGACTTAATCTTGGGTTTGATAGACTTAAACGACGATGTTTAAGTCCTATGCACCCACTGTTTAAGTCCTAAAAAGCATAAAAATGACTCAAACTAAACAAATTCCTAACATTAAATATGACTTCAAACAAGTTTTAGAACATATATCAAGGATTGTCAAAAAACATTTAATTGACTCAAAACATAATAATTAATCTTGATTATGAAAACTTTTCATTCTTAAACAACTTAAACATTTTCATAAACGTTCCATAAACCAAAATTCAAATCATAATTGGGCTTGAATAAATTCACACACATATAAACGATATTTCAAGGTGCTTAGACTCATTAAGAGGCTTTCATTAAAAACAATTAACACAATTTCATATAATTTCCTCTTGATCATATAACTTTAAACTTATATGCTATTCTAAAACAATTTCTAATATATCAATGTCATAATCAAATTCAATTAAGTAATAAAACACAATTCAAATCCTATATGCAATGTTCATGCAAGTACAGCATGCAAATGTAATACCATATTCAAGCATTGATAAAGATCAAGTTTTAAAAATTACAATACTAAAATGTAATCCTAAACCTACATAACTTGATCTTCTTCTTTTAATCTTTACTTTAAATCTTTAATGCTTGCTTTTAATTCCATTTTTTTCATTTAAACTCTTCTACCTTATGCTCGAATACATGTCCTTATACTTTTGAATCAATCTAGCTTTCTAATGCATTAAAAACTAAACCATTAGTAACAATAATATTTTGTCATCATCAAAACAAATTATTAGAACCTTCTTGTTTCAACAGTTTTGATCTTTTAAAGATGATTCAGGATAGTAAAGATTGCTTCTCTCCTTAGTAAATCCAATCCTTCTCCCTAAGCCCTAATCTTGAAAAACACAAAAAAATAGAAAAAAAAAACACAACATAAAATTTAAGCTCATTAGTAAGTTTCTAAAACAATATATAACTGATCAAAAGTTTTGGAATATGAAGAACATCTTTAAGAATGGTAGTGAGCAGAATATTTACATCCGTTATTCTTGCTATAATGACTAAAGTTCTATTAGCAACGACAATTTTCCTATCACTTAAGCATGGATTATAGGTATGAAAGAGTTGTGAAGTGTGAGTCATATGGTTTATGACACCAAATTTAATCTTCCACAAAACTGTATAAGATGTGTCTAAGGTATTTATTCAAATTGAATGTAGGTTTACATAAAAAGACTAATGAAGAAGTTCCAAAAGACTTCTCTTAAGAGTCTAACAAGGCTTTTAGTTTTTCTATTTCTTCATTTTGAATGTTAGTGTCTTAAGTTTCTCTTTTATTTTTGTATTGCTCCACCATGGGGATTTGAGTCCTTTTTTGCCCTCCATTACTTCCCCTCTCTCAGGCAATGGTTTTCCATTCACCTTTCAATACTTCTCCTTTGTGTGCCTTGATTTTTTTATAATAAATGCACCATATATTATCCTTATTTTCTTTTAACTGATTTTCTTTAATTTTGCCTTTAGTCATTTCGCTCTTGTCTTTCTCTTATTGCCTAAATTTTACTATAAGTGTAGACCTGTCAAAGGATTGTGATTCAAGCATAACACTCCTCGTACTTTTTTTTGCTCAAATTAGTGAAATTGTCTCTTCTAGTAAAGGTTCATCTGTTTTTCTTTTTTTCTAAAAGTTTGAATTCTAATATGATCAAGTTTAGGATTTAGTCTAGCCAAAAATAATAGACACATTCTCTTTCAATGAAATTATTTAAGATTGTTGCACCTTTAGTACACTTCATCTCAATACTAGGTAGTGATTCAGTTCTTACCACATATCTTTTAGCATATTTGTATGCTCTATTAATGATTTATCTTCTTAGTTGGTAGCAATTTTTATTTTGATTTCATATACCTTAGCAACATTGTGAGCCTTTAAGTTTGTGCGATGAATAAACTCTCAAATCTCCTTTGTTAATCCCAGGAGTAAGTAGGTGTCACTAATCTTGGGTTACATGGAATCTCGTAACCAGGACATTATCATGGAGTCCTCTTCATTCCATGCGTCAAATAATGGGTCCTCCCTCACCAGTCTATTACCAAAAAGTTGATTCAGTCTACCTTTGTCCTTTAGATAGGTACAATTAAACTAAGACCATTGGGGATAGTTATTTTTATTGATTGTATATGAGGGTAGGATATTTTGTAAGTCTCCAATATTTTGCACCGAGTTTAATTCTTCAGTGAAGTTGAAGTTGCTAGTAATATTTAAAGTTGACACGGTGAAGGGAGGAGCAAACAATTAAGCTAAGGAGGCAGAGACGGTAATTAAGGATGCTTAAAAGAAAAATGCATATAACAACATTGAAAGCCAGTCAAATAATAAGAAATCTCTGCAATGAAGGCTAATGGGATGTTTAGTTGGGTTGTGGGTTATGGTTTTTTATTGTGATTGTTGTGTTTTCTTTTTCAATTTTTGTGTTGTATTAGTGTGTTTTCTTTATCGATTTTTGTGTTTAGAAAAACAAGAAACTAAAACCAAAAACCAAAAAAAATCTAAACAATGCCTAAATAATCTAAAGCTCTGATACCGAGATATAAAATAATAAGTCAATCTTATTCACCCTCTAAAAACAAATTTGAATCTATATATTACAGGACTTAAAACTAAGAATAATAATGAATATAAATTATAATGGTGACTCAATTATTTTCTCGATAATCTTATCTACTTGAATTTTAATAGGAAAAATTAAACTATATTACATTAATACAATAAATCAATTTTGGAAATTTCCTTATATAAGAGCAAAACGACACTTGACTCTGACTAAAATGACACAGTTAAAGACCACCATTATGCCATTAACTTCATGTAAAAGTAGAATGGTACATGTGGAATGGCACCATTAATCACCATCGTTATGCTACTGACTTCATTTAGATGTAAAACGATGTACTAAGGATAGTATAACAGCACCATTATATTATGCCGTCTATCTTCTAGAAATTGAACTTTTGAATCTTCAACTATGAGCAATGTAGTGCATTTCCCAATGTTCTTGTATTATCGTTAAGTATGTATAATTATGATTTGCCTTATTCAACTTGGTAAATATAAGACAAAAATAGGAAAATGTATAAAAGATGGAACCTTTCAATAAAATCTAAAGGGAACTGCTTGGTTATGATTTCATGAAATTGCTTCAAATAGTCCTTTACTGGTAAAATGGGAAGCAAGTAAAGGTGGAAAAAAAAATGAGACGAAGCATTTGGTTGATAGATACATAAATTTATACAAATGCCCTTAAAAGCATTGGAATTTCATATCATTAATAAGATCCCAACGGACCCTGTATGGCTCTTTTAAGTCCTTTAGTTTTTTTATTAGTTTTCACTTTGACCATTTTCTGAGACCATATTATCGCTAACATCTAAAATATAATTCTTAACTTCTGCAATAAAAATGAAATGTAGTATAAGAGAAGGGATCATTCCTGTGAAGAGTTCCTATGTAATTAGTCATTACCTATAACAAAAATAATAAATTAGCGACTTTTGAATGAAGAAAGAATTATTTATTGAAATCAAAATATAAATTTTAATATCTAAATTTAAAAAATCAATTAAATAAACTTTGGTTTAGGGCACATCCACCTTTGGAACAATAATTGATCATCAATATAAATAATTATCAATTTGTAATTCAAATATTTATTGTGGAATTTAATTAATATATTTTGTTATAATTAGTTAATCTTCAATAATCGATCCATTTAACCCTTATTATTTAACAACTCTAAATATGATTTAAAATTTAATTACATAACAACATTGAAAATTAGGAATATTAATGAAGTTAGACAATTCAAGTACATGCAACTGCATATAATCTAGTTAAACATTCTTCTTAGGAAATAAAAATTCTTAATGCAACAAATTCTTAAATCCTAATTGCTACTTCAAATAGAGGTATTGAACTATTATGGGTACAATATCTAATCTAGTTATAGACATTGCAATCAATAAACTAATATACGCCTCCTAGATGTTAACCGAAATAATTATAAAGCATAAAAATAAAAGAAATTTTAATACTTAAATAAAAAATTATATTGCAATATAATAAAATCATCTCATAATCCATAGCGTTCTATAGCTTCAATTTCCTTCAAAATTTAGCCACTAAAGGCCACAGAAGTCTAGAAGAAGAGAAGAGAAAAAAGAAAAATTGTCTCCAAAACCTAAAAGTGAGGGCTGCTAATAATAAAACCTTATTTAAAAATATAATGTATTTAATCTTGGTAATAAAAATGTCCTATAAAATCAATTGACAGTCTCCTTTGTCAATTAGAAAATAAACAAAATGTTTATTGTACTCAAAGATTTTCTAGCTTAGTTTTAGTACAGTAAAAATTAATAAAATTCATTATGTTTTCCAAAAATCTCTGAAACCTTATTAAAACTCCATGTAGCATTTTCTCTCTCTCTCTTGTTATCTCTCTCATTTAGTTTTGCCTTATGTCCTTTATTTTTCAATATGGAATCACCACTTGATCTCCATTTTTCCTTTTCTTTTTGCTCAAATTTTTTATGATAACTATTAAGTACATTTATCAAGAAACATAGCTCCTTTAGTGATATGATTTCAATTGTTGATGTTTATGACACAAATATCTCTCTATTTCTTGTGTTTTGTCTCTATTAATACAAGTGATTTTTTTTTCTAAAGAACCATTATCTACAAACTGATCGATCATTTCAAAGTTCCACTAGATAGGAGAACGACAAATTTGTGGTTCTTAATTTCACCATCATTAGCTTCCTATTGCCACTGTTAATCATAAGAAATTGTAAATCTTATTAGTATGCCTCAAACTTTTTGTGATTCCATTGGTTTTATTTAGTTGTGAAGATTATAAGATATGCGAGGATGTTTAGCCAGGTATGGTTGACATTGCTAGAAAAATAAACGGTTACTAGAGAGAGAAGAGGGTAAGGTATGCAGACGAAGGAGTATTTCCACCGACATAGATGGAATTTAAGAAAACGTGGAATTGATGGGAGAAGGAAAGAAGAAGAAAGGGGTGAGGGTGAGGGGGAAAGAAAGAAAAAGAGGGAAGAAGATAGAGGGGGGGGGGGGAGAGAGAGAGAGAGAGAGAGAGAGAGAGAGAGAGAGGGAAAAGAATTTAGGAGTATTTTAGGTATGTCAAAGAGAAGTTAAGGTTAAAAAGGAAGAGAAAGAGAAAATAGTTAGGGTTAGTTTAGGAATTTTAGTAAAAAGAGAGGTTAAATTAGGAATTTTGAGACATGGAAGGGTCGTTTAGTCATTTTAGGAAAAGTTGAGATTAAAACGGGAATTTTACTCACTGAAGGATAGTTTGATAATTTTAAAGAAAATCAAGGGTATTTTAGTTTTTTTTTTGGGATAAGATTAAATAAGGATATATTGATAATTAGTCAATAAGAGTATAATAATATTTTTGTAATTAAATAGAAATAGAGTTTAATTATTTAGAGTATTCTTTTTAATTGGATCTAATAGAATTTTAAAAACATCTAGGTTCTAAAGACAAACTAAAGGGGTAGATTAGACAAACTTAATTAATTGATTTTTTTGGAGATCAAAAGGATTTTCAATATTATATCCTTATATATTTGTGTTTTGCATGATTCAAAATTAAGTTATGTGCAATAGTTAAATTTGTGTTTTTGTGAATATTTGAATAATTAATTGGTAAAATTTCGATATAATTTAGTGTTCATTTTTACATGTAGCGTGAACTATGAATTGATTAAATAATGAAAATTGTTTAATTTAAGATTTTGATTATAAGATAAGTATAGATGATGGAATTGTGCATCATGTGATATGACAAATGGTAAATTTTAAAAAATGAAATTTACAGATATGACATAAATTAGAAACCAATATGTGAGTAATTAGAAAGCATACATTAAAATGTAAAGGGCTGAGATAATGGATGAGTAGCTTGCTTAGAACGGGTTATGCTCAATGCTCACAATGCGATGATTATTATAATATGAGTATGATGGGGTTAGGTACCTATCTGTAGAGTAGATATCAGGGCATCTTAAGTCCCGAGAATATCACGTGTATGTAGCTAGATACCATAATGGTATTGAAATATCTCGGGTACTGGGGATATCCGGTGTTATAACTAAGCACCAAGATGGTGTTGAGGTACCAGACCAAAGTAAGTAAGAGCTACCTTATACCGATAAATATCATATTTTTTCATATCCATGCGACATTGAGATGATTAGATGATAAGATTAGTTAGTAAACTATTGGATAAAGCCTACTAGGTTAAGCGAGACCCTAATAAAATGATTAATGGAAATATTTTATAATTAGAAATAAAAAAAATAAAACTTTGCTTAAGATTGTTTTGCATTTTATATGTATTATGATGTGATATTCAATAATTGTGTGGATATATGTGGTATGAAAAATATTTAATATATCTTGTTTAGCATTTATGATATTTTACCATAAGGGTACAATCTAATTACCTTACTAAGTTACAGCTAATCTCTTACCAGTTAAATTTTTCAAGAGTTAAAAAATATAGTTTGATCATTTTTAGATATTCAGAATTTCCTCTTAATATTTTTATAGGTGGGCTAATCAAGTCACAAAGATATTCTTTTGATTCCTATTATCTTTGAATTAAGGAAATAATTACTACTAATTATGGTTTATAACTATTGAGATTTAGGAAATTTTTGTGAATGAGATTTTATATAGGTACTAAAGCATGTAGATTTAGGAATAAAATTAGGGGGTGATAAATCTATCTCCTTTCTAATAGAGTTTTAATAGAAGTTGAATTCCTATTGGAATATGCTATCTTAGTTGTTTTAGTCATTACTCGTGCCTACACTTAGTCAACAACAATGCTTCTACCGTCTTGGACCTTTCCATCTTCAAGTTAATCTTTCCTTATTTAACTCCGTCCTTTCAAGATCAATTTTTTGCTCCATGAATTTTCAATCCTTCCTACTTGTAAAACATAAATGATTTCATTGGATTAAACCTAACATGCACACAAGAAAAGATATTTGAAAACAAAAATAACAATAATTATGATCATTAACACACACCTCTCTTCTATACTTTCAAGAACTTTCTTTACAACTAAAGATTCTTAATCCAAATAGAGAGGATGAGTGAGAGAAAAGAGGCAAAATGGTATTATTTTTATGTGGGCATAAATGGATTTACAATGAAAAACATTATAAAGATCCAAAGTCTCATAATCATAAGCTATGGCATAGATTGACATCTTCAAAGGCAAAACTATAAACTAGAGTCATATAATTTATTTGATATTTTCAACACATATTAAGAGAATAACATTAGCAAAGCTACTGCCCAAATTACATCAAAAAATATAGTTATTCTAGTTAACTCCTAAAGGATAAAATATATGAATTTCTTACAAAAATTGATTGCTTTTTTAAATCTCACTAACTAAAATTGTTAATTGGAAAATTATATAGATTGGCAAATTTTATAAGATATAATATTCCAATTTATAAAATTTATATAGGAATTATTATTAAGAAATGTTGTTAGATGGAATATAGAATAGAGATTCTAATAATTTAAGTTTTAGTTTTCATTATTTTATTTTGCAGTGAATTTAGTTATAATAAAAATCGTGATGTTTTCATTATTATTTGGATTGTGCTTAAGATACAATGCATATGGTTATTTTGATTGCTTTTAATTAATGACAACTATTTTTAGATTATTACACTAATGCTATAGCAAGTATGCAAAAACGATTTTATACTTTTGTCAATGGGGCTGGAAGGCTTTATTGAGGATATCTTGAACACAAAAAACCCAGGAGGGAGATTTTTATTAATGTTCAAAATATAGAGTAATATTAATTAAAAAATAATATATTTAATGGATTATTTAATAATATTAAAAGTATGTAATTATCGTAATATCAAGGCAATGAATATTGTAGTTTTTTAAATAGTGTAATAAGAAATTTACACTAAGAAATATTGATGTTATCAATTGTTTAAGGGAGACGAATATAGTGTTAGTTATAATTAATCAGCACAGAGTCAAGAAACAAGTTAGTTAGATCTAGAGTTTGATGTTATTGCCCTGGTTATTGTCTATACTAGCCATTGACTTATGTTTTTTTAAGAAATGGAATTGATTAAAATGTCAACAATCATTGTAAACTAAATATATCAATAGTTTTTATTATGTATGAAAGCTATTGATGTAATGAATATGGAAGCAAATGTATTGATGCTATTAATATGTATGGATTTCATTTTGTAACTATATCTATTGAATAGTAAATGCGAACCCCCGTATGAAAATAATTTAAACCTTGCATTAATAAAGTCAATAAACAATAAAACAAATGTAAAATAGCTTTTCATTTATGAAGACAAGCCGCTAATAATCTTGTATAAAGTGAACTCAAGGGCATTTTATAAAACTCATACACAAAAAATGAGATTTTGCACATGGGTGATATATTAAAATATATAAAACCATAAAAATAGGACAACATATGATAATTCATACCATACATAATGATTAAAAATATTGGCTTGTCACGTTTACATCTATTTTCCACTTATAGTCAACAGTGAAACACAAAAAACAATATAAAAGTTAATAATGTCAATAAGGTATTTTGACACTAGGTCTAAAAGTTTTTAACTCAATTTTGCTTCTAGTTCCTTTAGATCATCCTTCTTTTATTGTGCCTTAAGTCTTATAGATATCCCAGTGTTTTGTTTTTTATCATTAGTCCTTTTCCTTTAAACCTTATTTACATCAATAAGCTACTTTCCTTAACATCAACCATAAAATTCTCTTGAAATAAAAAGTATTCCTACAAGACAATAAATAATATGTTAGTACTCTTATTAACATTCATGAAAGTTTAAGATGTAGTGATACATTTATGTTTAATTTTCTTGAATTGTGATCAACTTTTTTGTATTTGCTACAACTGACAATGCCCCCAGTATGGTTAAGATCTTCTATGTCTCGCCCTCACCAGGTTCTTTGACTCTCTCCTTTTTTAGGCTTCATATTCTCTTCTTATATGAAGGAGGTTGGATGAATTAACCATATTGCTCTCCAAGTACTAGCTAAAACTATTCACCAAGAATTGGATTTAAAGTTTCTAGTTACATTTTAAGTATACCTCTTTAGCGTAGTAGACATGAAGAAATTCATCTAGATCTCCCTTATCTAAAATAAAAGTTGAAATTAAATGATTACGTGGGATACCATGTAGTTCCCACTTTCCATAAGTACTCTCCTTTATTATGATATTAATAATATGATAGTCATTCACGTAGTATTAAATCTCAAACTTAACATAACCTACAACATGAGTTAAGTAGTTAGTATCATCTTTTTGGTTCTTCTTAGGTTTTTTAAAAAATATTCAGACATATGCCACAATTATAAGAAGTCATTCATTCCTTCTTAAGATGGAATATCTTTATTATAGCCCTTGGAATGATGTCCACACAAGTTAAAATGGTTTTATCAATGGAATTTTTAAAAAAGGCATTGAAACACTTTGTTATGTTGTTAGATAAAATATCAAGCTTGCGTCTTTTATTAAACACATGCTTGCACGATCTTTTCTTAAGAACTTTATCCATCGAGTCAGTACTTCTTTATGTATACTCTTAGGTTTAGTCATTTGTAGATTAAACCATTTTCTTGTATAATCAAAAGCAATACTCCACATTTGATCCTTGATAATAACAAATACCTTGTATTACCTTTGTGAGCTTTTTCTATAAATGCTTAAAGCAATAATAATCATCATATTACTTTTTCTCATTTTAAAAAATTTATTTTATCCCCTATTTAAACTTTAAAAGACAAATGAATTTCTTACATTTTTAAAATTAGCAACTAAACATCTAAAGGTATTATGAAATTACCTTTTATCTATCAATCATGAAACCTATGAGTTATTACTACCATTGTCATCTAACATGTTGTCAAGAAATCACTTCCACGTCTCTTTATCCACCACTCTCATTACTGCCCATGCTAATGGGTTGATATTGTCATTTTTATCTCCATCTATTAGTGTCAACAATTTTTTACCATATTGCGTCTTTAAATAATAACCATCATAGATATAATAGGACTATAAGTATTAATAAATCCATATTACACTTGTTGTAAACAAACATACAAAAAATCAAAAATTCTTTTTGAAGCTCAAATATATAATGAATTACTTATGTTATGTTTCATAATAGTTAAGAAATATCCTATAAATTTATCATTTTGTGCTCCTTCACATCCAAGCATAAAATGTATAAAATATCTTCAGCTCTATATACTTAAATATCTAAAATATTTTGTCAATGATTCCTCTATATTGCTCTATTTAAGAAAAAAAATGTCACAACTTAGATTATTTCTAAAGTAAGCCACATAATTCCTTGCAATCCATCTATAATCTTGCTTATAGTTATCAAAAACTCTATTATAGCTTTGAACATTTTGGAATGTCTTAATTTAAAATTGTTTTCTATTTTAAGTGAAACTAGCATAGATTCTCCACCATATGCCCTTTTATACTCAACAGTTAAGCCCTAGCACGTCATTGTTATAAATGTCTTGTATGTAATGATTCTTCATTACCTTTCTAAATGCGGTCACTAAATCAAATGTCATCCTTTGCTTAAGTTGAATTTTGGATTCCATGCTAGTTGATGACCTGAAATGATGGTATTTGGACTTCTTCTTCGCATAATCTAAACTCCCAGCTTATATCCTTACCATTAACATTAAGTTCATATTCTACTAAGTCAACAAGGTTTCCACCAATCCTAAACTCCAACCTGTTATGTGGATCATCTTCCTTTATAGAATAAAATATCTAATATACCACATCCTCACTGAAGTATGCCAAGTCACTTACTTTGGAAGGCTATTCATTATTATAAGTTGATTTATTTATGTCCTTAGATCCTGACCCATTACCAATGATATTTTCCTTTTCAATGTTGCAAGCTATTAGGGTATCAACAATTTTATCAACCTTAATCACCTGAACTGGAATATCAATTGCAGAGTCAATAACATTAAACAATTTAAGATATTTATCACCATCCAAGTAAACCTCTATTGTCTTTTATTTTATTTTAACAATTATGTTGATAAATTTTCTTGTCTCATTAACAGATTGAAGTGGTTTCAACCTTAATTTAAAGAATTCATTATGGGATTAGTACATAAATTCCTACATTTGCTTGTAACCTAAATTTTGGCATTTAGCATAAATTCCACCAAAGTTCTTTCATCAATTTACTTCTAAAACTATCTTTCTCCTTACCCTCATATCTCATTACTAAGTTATATTTAAACAACCTCTATGCTAATAATAAAACCTAATTTTAAAATCAAAATGTGTGGCCATTTTTTAAAATTTTCTCAATCTGTCAAACATTAACAAATAAAGAAATTGGGTCTATCAAGACGATCTTAAAACTTTTACTGTTAATTATGATATGTTAAATCTTCATATCATTTTCACATGCATAATTTGCTAATAATGTTTAATTTATGTTTGAATTTCGAATTATAAGCTTAAAACTAAGAGGCCTTGATTGCTTGCATCTTCATATAATCAATGGGCACTCTCTACTATGATATTGAGTACCCTAAATTGTCAATTTATCCTACTCCGAATACACACTTGCTACCCTTCA
>JAOXYD010224977.1:0-18568 GCA_028565735.1 Pinacopodium congolense
TTGAGAATGAGTTTTTCACCATGTACATCAATTAGTGCCCTAGCAGTAGCCATAAATGGTCATCCTAAAATGATAGGCACTTTACTGTCCTCTTCCATATCCAAGACAAGAAAATCAATAGGGAATATGAACTTATCAACCTTGACCAAAACTTCTTCAATAATCCCTCTTGGATAAGTCACTGATCTGTCAGCCAATTGCATTGACATTGTAGTGAATTTAGGCTCCTCTAATCCTAACTTCTTGAAAATTGATAAAGGTATTAAATTAATGCTTGCTCCTAAATCCATCAAAGCCCTATCAATTTATAAGCTACCAATTGTGCAAGGAATGGTAAAGCTACTAGGATCCTTGAGTTTTGAAGGTAACTTCTTTATCAGGATAACAAAACACTCTTTATTAAGCTTAACTTTCTCATACTCCTCTAACCTTCTCTTCTTAGATAGGATTTTCTTCAAAAACTTTGTATAAGAAGGCATTTGGGTAATTGCCTCGATAAATGGGATATTGATATACAACTTCTTAAACATTTCCAAAAATTTCCCAAATTTCTTGTCTAAGTGTGTAAGATTGTACATTTGAATCAACGAATAATTTAGGTGGAATATCTAAATTTGCACCCTCATCATCCTTCTCTTTCTTCTTTTCTTCTTCCTTAACTCTCTCTCTTATATCATGTCCTTCTTTTTTTTCTATCTTCTTCACTCCCTACTATCACTTGCTTACCTTTCTCTTCTGCCTTCTTCCTTTCATTCTCAACCTCCTTTCCACTTTTTAAAGTACTCGTTTCTGCATGCTCTCTTGGATTGTATTTGGTTATGCTAGGAAGCTTACAAGATGACCTTTCTTGTAAGAGTTGAGCAATCTATCCAACTTAAGTCTTTAAATTCTTAATCGATGCTTCATGGTTTTGCATTCTATACTCATTAGATTGGATATACTTAGGAACGGTTTCTCCAAAATTAGGTGCTTCTTTTTTAGGTTGGTTGGTTCTAAAGCTAGGTATAGGTTAGTTCATTATTTGAGGATTAGCTTGAGTTTGCTGAGGTGGTTGTAGGTAGTTTTGACTATTACTACATGAAAAATTAGAATGGTTCCTCTAACTAGGATTATAAGTGTTTGAAAAAGGGTTTCCTCTTTGCCTATTGAAATTATTAAAAAATTGGGTTTGGTCTGATTCTCGGGCAAAAGTACTTCCTGCTTGACACTATAATGTTGAATGGGAGGCACTACCATAAATTTCACAATCCATCTTATGAGAGCTACTACTAGTATCAGTCATCAAACTATCAAGCTTCTTGTTCAGTACTTCCACTTGGGCCACAAGAGCTACTATATCATTAATTGCATAAACACCATGTGGTTTCTTTGGATGGTGTTCGGAATTGTACTAAAAACTATTTATAGTCATATCCTTAATTAGATTGTAGGCTTCAGTAGTAATCTTACGCATTAGATTACCTCCAGCTGCAGCATCAATGGTGCTACAAGTTGAAGGTTTCAATCTAGTGTAAAAGATATTAACTTGCTGCCATGTATTAAATCCATGACTTGGACATTTTGTAAGCATCTCTCTAAACTGTTCTCATGCCTCGTATAGACTTCCATTCTCATAGTGCATGAAGAAGCTGATTTCAGTTTTCATTTTTTCTATCTTAGCAGGTGGGAAAAATTTAGGAAGGAACAATTTCATCAATTCATCTCATCTAGTAATGAAACCAGGTTGAAGTATTGACAATCAAGCTTTCATCTTATCCCTAATAGATAAATGGAAAAGTCTAAACCAAATTACATTATCAGATACCTCATTGCTCTTAAAAAGATCATAAATATCAAGAAAGTTTTACAGGTTTTCATTGGAGTCTTCTAAAGTTAAACCTCTAAATTGCGAGGACCTAACCATTGAGATGATACGATGTAAGATTCCAAAATGATTTGCATTGACTCTAGGTCGTACAATGATAGCCACAGGTCTATCTCGGTTCCCTAAAGCTAAGTCCATCATGGTTGGTTCCCTATTTTCTACGTGAGATCTTACAACTACCTATTCCTCAGGGTCCATTTCTACAGTTTCAAATTCAGTGTCACTCGATGTTCCTACTTCTAATGGATCGGACGTGGATGCATGAACTTCTTTCTTTTCTTTCTAAATGTGCATTCAAGTTCTAGATCGAAGTCTACTGGCTTGGGATTGTGTCCCCAAGTATGCTTACAAATTTGAATAAAATACTAAATAAAATAAAATAAGCAATTAAAACAAGTAAACTAAGCAAACTAAGCAAAAAAAGCAAGGAAAACACAGAAAGCAAAATAAATAGAAAAAAATCATTAAAAAATCATAAAAATTATAAAAATATAATTTTACAAGTCCGAAAGTAATTGAAACTAATTTTCCTAATATTAAGGCTAACTATTCCCTGGCAACAGTGCCAAAAACTTGTTGTGTTGGTTAGGTGACTTTAAAACTTTTAATGATTTTTAAATGATTTTACTTTGAAAACCAATGGAATAAAGGCAAGTGCACCTATCACAAAAGTAATATAATGGAGTAAAATTTAGACTCCAGATGTTGATCCTACGGGGAAAAGATTTGCTTAATTACTAAATTGATCATATTACAATTATTTCGGACAAATCCAAAAATTTTGATTAAAAATATGAAAATTGCTAAAAGTAGACGAACTTGGCTTAAACACTTCAAAAATAATTTTTAATTGCTTCTAAAAATTCTAAAAATTATAAAACGTGTAAATTAGTGAAGGATTAGATGATTTAAGATTTATTTGAGCTTTAAACACATTTAAGGTCTCATTAAATTTCCTTCATAAAATCAAAATAAAGTTATGGTTAAGACTTTGCTTTTTCTCCATTTAATCTTGGCAAAAGTTTGGTTATGCTTTAAATCAGGCTTTAATTTCAAAAAGGTGAGTTATAGAAAATTAATCTTAGAATTCTAAATTTCACAAAAAAAAATATAGATTTGGTCATGCAAGGATTAATTCGTGTTGCTTATTGATTTTTCTAATAATTTAAGATGATTTCTCATGCATAACTTGTCTTTAAAACTAATCTTAAGTGGCCAGCCCAAAATAAGTTCATTTAAACTTTCAATAAAAAAAATACAGATCCTTTAACATCCTTTAAGCTCTCTTAAATCATACAAACATCAATCCTTAGCAAAAAAAAAAAAATATATTTAGCCACACATATTGATCAAGATATACAAATCATACATCTTATGCAACATATCTTGATATATCTATAAATATAGGCTGAATTAATAAGTTTAGAGTGTACAAAACAAGTTTGTAGAACTTCTAGACGTATCTTGTAAGTTCCAAATTGATCTAGATTGTAGAATAACCCTTGATTTGAATCAAACTTGCAGAAAAATCAAAGAACATACAAGGTTATAAGCATAAGAACAAGTGCTTTGATTAATACAAAAATAAGAGCATAACAATGAGTAATTTGAGCTAGAAACCCCCTAAATGTGAGTTTATAAACTCAAAACTATATTTATACACCAAGCTCAGATGGTCATAAATCTATAAACAACACAAAAATTTAAAGAACAAAGTGTTTGAAGCTAATAACTATGAAGAACTATGATGAGAGAAGAAAAATTCTCTCTATCTTATGGCTAATATGTTCTCCTTCCTCTCTACGTATTTTATGTTAATTTGTTTATTTTTACAACTCTAGAAGCATCTAAGATGTGCTAAAAGACAAGGGCATTAATTCTGGACACGCCACAGCAACAATGTTGGAGATTTGAGGTTGATATTGTTGAGTGCTCCTTCAATAGTGGGCTGCACCGATGCATAATAGTAGGCTTCAAATTGACGTTAATGGTCAAAATTTTCCTCCCTTAATGGTGCCATTAAGGGATAAAAATAAGACACTTCTTCTAGTTTTTGCTCCATTCTCCATCTTTAAGCTCCATCCTGTAAATTAAACATAATAACACATAAATTGAGCATTTAAGCATTGAATTAGTGTTAAATTAACATGAAATAACATCCAAAACTACTAGACATTTAACCCCTAACACTCTTTTATGGATGGCTTTGGTAAAGGCTTGATTAGTTTTTCTAACATTCCAAACTTATTAAAAGGAAGCTAACCAAAAGACACCTTTCTTGTATCTAATGCACTCAAAGCTTCTCTAACCTTTTCTTCATTCAAATCTAGAGACTGCGAATGACTTAACACCTTTTGTAAAGGATCAACACATAATTCAACCAAAGGGTCACTCTCAAAATGCTTAACTCCTATAAATTACAATAATCATGGTCTATTAGGTGCTACATGGCTTGAAACACATTAAATTCAATCTATTCATCCTGGAGTCTCAAAATTAATTTACCACCATGAACATCAATATACGTCGTGGCCGTAGCCATAAATGGTAGTCTAAGAATAATAAGCACCTTACAGTCTTCTTCTATATCTAACACCAAAAAATCCATAGGATATATAAACTTATCCACTTTACCCATGACATCTTCAATAATTCCTCGTGGATATATGATAGATCTATCTGCTAATTGCAATGAAACTGTTGTAGGTTTTGACTCTTCTAACCCTAACTTTTTAAACATAGATAAGCACATTAGATTTATGCTTACTCCTAATTCCATTAGTGTCCTATCTATTTGCAAGTCACCAATTACACAAGGAATGGTAAAATTACTAGGATCCTTGAGCTTAGGGTGTAATTTCCTTAGAAAGATTGCAAAACATTCCTAATTTAATTTTACAAATTCGTAATCCTTTAATTTTCTCTTCTTTGATAAAATATCCTCAATAAATTTTGCATAATTTGGAATTTGGGAGATAGCCTCAGTAAAAGGGATATTTATATGTAATTTCTTAATCATATTCAGAAATTTCCCAAATTGCTTATCAAGGTTAGCATTTTTTATCCTTTAAGGGTAAGCAATTCTAGGCTTGTATGGTTCTATAATTGGATTTGCAAAAAACCTACGAGGTCTCTCTTGTTCCTCATTTACTACTTCTTTACCTTTTTCATTTTCATTTTCTTTTTCTACTTCCATCTCTTCTATTTCACTATCCTTATTTCTTTTATTTTCACTTCCTACTTCCTTTCCACTTCTAAGGATAATAGCCTTTGCATATTCTCTTGGATTGGGTTTAGTATTGCTAGGTAATTGTCCTAGGGTATGCGTTTGAATAGTACAAGCTGACTAACTCACTTGGTTGTCTAAATCCCTTATTTGAGCTTGCATTACTTGTCTAGATTCTTGAATATATCTAAACATAGTCTCATCCACACTAGACTTATCTTGAAAAAAATGATTTGGTATAAAACTAGGAGGAGGGTTCCTTGGAAATTTGACTAAAGGATTTTGAAATGTTTGTATTGTCACGCTATGAAAAATTAGGATGATTTCTCCATCTAGGATTGTTAGTATTGGAGAATGGATCTCCCTTTTACCTATTAAAATAAACATATTAAGCTTGTTCAGGGTTTGGGGTAAAGGAATTTCCACCTTGATAATCCATGGATGAATGAGATGGGTTACCATAATTTTCATAGGCTCCAACATTTCCAAAAGAACTACCATCAACTTTCTTCTCTAGATTCTCCATTTACTTACTGAGAACTGATAATTAAGCTGTTAATGCAGTTGTGTCATTTATAGCATGAACTCCTAATGGCTTTCTCAGATTACACTCAAAATTATATCAGAAGGTATTAGTTGCCATTTCTTTAATTAACCTAAAAGCTTCATCTGTAGTTTTTCTCATTAGATTTCCTCCTACTGCTACATCAATCATACTCCTAATAAAGGGAATAATTCCAATATAAAAAATATCAACTTGATAACAATCTTTCTTAAGCTTCATACAAACTTTCATTTTCATATTAGGAAAAAGAATAAATTTGATTTTTAAACTTTGCTATTTTTTCTAGTGGAAAGAATTTGTCTAAGAATAGGTTCATTAGATCATTCCATGTGGCAATGGAACCAAGTTGAAAAGTATTCATCCAAGCTTTAGCTCAGTCTATTAGAGAAAAAGGAAACAACTTAAGTTTGATTTCATCATTAGATACACCTTGACTCTGAAAGAGATCACGAACATTTATGAAACTTTGCAAAGGATCATTAGAGTCTTCTAAAGAAGAACTGCCAAATTGGGACGATCTAATCATTGAAAATATGTTATAGGGGACCTCAAAATCATCAGATTCTATCATAGGTCTAACAATGCTAGCCATAGGATGATTTCTATTTCCTAAGGTCAATTCCATTATTATAAGTCCTCCATTTTGTTCATGAGGCTTAGCAAAAAATTCCTCTTCGTGCTCCATTTCTAAAGGATTTGAATCTAAAAGATCTTGACTAGAGGATGTAGTGGTCTTTGATTCTTTCTTTTGCCTATAGATGGTTCTTTCAAGTTCATGATCAAATTCAAACTTTTCATACTTATGGCCTTCAATTTTCATACAAAATTAGAAACAAATAAAGATAAGAAACAACTACTAAATAAAGATAAACACACAAATAAAAACAAAGCGCATTAAAAAAGAAAAGCAAACAAGTAATATAAACAATATTTAACAATATTGGCAACTTTAGAATAATTGATGCCAAAATTTCCTAACAATCAAATTATGTTGGATCCCTAATAACGGTTCCAAAGACTTGTTGTTTTGGTTTTTATTAAAATCAAATTAACCAATTTAATTACAAAATTTAACAATTCAAGCTCTTTCTCAAAACAAAGTCAAAACCAAGTAACTTGCAAGTATACCGATTGCAAGTAATAGAGTGAGTATTTTAGACTTGAATTATCATCTTACGAAGATTACTTATAATCAATAGTAAGGAAAATGGCTCAAAATTATCCAAACAAACCAATTTGAGTGATTAATTAAACTAAATTTACCAAACTAAAATAAAGGGCTTACAACTTTACAAAGAAGACTAACTTTGGAATTTAAGGTTGCTTAATGGATTGAATGGTCAGTCAAATGATTTTAATGATCTAAATGGATTAATTAAGGATCAAGGGATTTGTTTTAGGGAAACTTCACTAAATTAATACAAGGTTATGATCAAATCAATGTCTTTTCTCTTACTTTCGAAGTTCAAGGTTTGGTCTACTCTTAAATCAATCAAAATAAGGCTTAAAGTACAAAAAGATTAATCTAAAAATTCAAATTCTCATACTAATACCCTCAGGATTAACCAACCATTAGTCCTGTATTGATTAAAATCAAGTTACTTATTGATTTTCTAATTGATTAAGAGATTGGTCCTCTTCTTCCTCCATTTACTTTCTTAATCTTAAACAATACATTCAAGACAAGCTTTAAGCATTCAAATAAATAAAAGACAACCCTTAATCACATCTAAGAATATATTTAGATCATCAAATAATCATTCCTCATCCACAAACATGTCAAACCACTCATTTGAATCAAGAAAGAAAAGATATCATGGATGTAACTCATGTTCTTGAATATATAAGCTTAAGAGTAGATTTCAATACAAAAACGGGTTTAAAATGCACCAAATGAAGCTACAAACACGTCTACAGGTCTAAGACACATGATTGAGCCCTTACAATACACAAAAAAAATTAAATATGCAAAAAAAATCAGAAAAGATGAAGAACATTAGCTAGGAGCCCTAAACTTTGAGAGAATTTGAGGATTGATCTAAAAAACATGTTTCTCTCTGTCTTCTCTTGTTGTTTTTGACTTCCAAACCTCCATTTATTTGCCGACTGCACATAAGAAAAAACTTGTGCAAGTTGCAGCCAATAGAACTGAAGATCTAATTGGAAACTCATTAATTGGTACTTCAATGGTGCTTAAAAGGAGTACAACAACGACCTATGAAACCGAAGTTTAAATCCTTTGCTTCTAGAGTAAAATGATGGCCTAAGAAACACAACAGTTGGTTGCATCAAGTCACCATTTTAGTCTAATTTTTAGAATATTTTCCACATAATCTCATATTTTCATCAATTTTTAGCTTCTATCTATAGTGTTAAGCATTTATAAACATAATTAAACAACTTAGCAGCAAATTAGGAGAAATTTACCTTAAAATTGGATTAAATTCATATAAAAATACATTAAAACCAAAGCCTAACACCTAGTTATCAAATTAGCCTTTATTTGATTTAATTTTCTTTTTATTAATTTTCTTTATGTTTATTTCTCTTGAGATTTATTTATTTTACCATTTTTAAGTGTACAATTGTTTTTTTTCAAGTGATGTTAGTTTTGGTGGAAATATGAAATTTTGAAGAATGCAGGTAAAATGTAGGATAGATGATAAATAGCAAGGGAAAATGATGAATTTGTGCATTAATCAAACTACCATTATCATCACGCAGAGTAGGGAATAGAAAGGATAAACAATGCAAGAGAAATAATGCCATTATGGATATCTCAATCGTTGTTTTGGTTAGAAAGTTAAGAGATAAACATCATTTTAAAACGGCATCATTTGTTTAAGTTTTACAACCATTTAAGACAAAAATATTGTGGGCTCTATTAAATTTAAATGTCACTGTTTTAACTTAAATTCCTAACTTTTTACGACTTTTCTCTCTCTTCATCATACAAATCCTCTTCCAAGATCTCCACAATTTCCTCCCTTCCTATATTTGGAGTTTCTCATAGCCTTTACTTAGATTTTCTACTTTCCATTGTTTTCGAAGATTAATTCTCTCCTCATTACTATGCTTTTTCACTCTATGCAACCATTGCCACTAATATTTTCTTTCCCCTCAAGATTTTCGCACTATTTTTTGTGTGCTCCTCACATCAAGGTTTCTATTTCTACACATTCTAATGGTCTTAATGGAATATTCTAGTGAGTCAAACAATATTCTAGCAACAGTATATTCTAGTGATCTATTTAACATATTCCAATTAGTCGGTTTGGATTTATGTGAATGAGAGATTTTTTTTGATCTAGTTCAAGGAAGTATCAAGAATATGATGCTTTTCATTTTGCATCCTTATAACATCTTATGTTGTGATACCTATTTTGGTAATAAGAATATAGTAGAGTGCATGCCATCCCTAGTATTATATGCCGACTTTAATATTATTGAGTGATTTTCAGACACTGAGATGGGAGCCTAAACATCTTCTTGATGAGATTTATTACCTAAATTTAGTTTAAAACTCTTATGTAAACATTCATAAAAAATCATGATCTAGTCTTACATAGTACTCCTATCCTTATCACTTGATCTTATTTATCTAACTTGTTAAGTGTATCGGATGATGTACCCATCTACAAATAGCAGCGAGACAGTTTGAGGGGGATATAGTAACATCAGACCCTAATTTTGACATCATCATTGCCTGGGATGCCCTACAGTTGAGCGGCCCCTTTGGCTTTCAGTTAGACCTTACATTTTAATTAGTAACTTATGAGCAAATCATTATAGTTACACTTAGTATCAACATTCTACTGTACTAAGGGCCAATGGGTTGAATGAGGTATAATTTCCCAATATCTATATATTATATCATATGCTACATGGATTAAGTATCTTATTAAGACTACCATTAGTGGGCTTCATCATTTCATATATGAGGAGTATGGTTTTCACACAAAGGAAGCATAAGAATTTTACTTTCTGATTG
This sequence comes from Pinacopodium congolense, assembly GCA_028565735.1. NCBI lineage: Eukaryota > Viridiplantae > Streptophyta > Magnoliopsida > Malpighiales > Erythroxylaceae > Pinacopodium > Pinacopodium congolense. The sequence goes on from JAOXYD010224977.1 coordinate 9,647, forward strand.
CTTACTAAGATTTTTATAAACGTCAGAGTTCCATGTCCATCACCCTGATACTTCGATATTCATGTTGACATTAAAGCTATGGAAGTACAGTAAGATTTATGGATAGTGGAGGAATCTAGGTGTAAACCCCTTAAGGAGTAACGAGCAATTTAATGATCTAATTAGCTTAATGTTTACAGATGATATTATCCTTTTCTCAAAGGTAGATTATCAATCCATGACAATACGAGATAGCTTTAAGAACATTCAAAACACTCTTAAGCCTACTAATTAACTATAATAAAAGTTCTCTCAACTTGTTGGTGTTGCGTTGGTTTAGTTACTTAAAAAAATTAGAACATTTTTAAATTATTTTACTTTAAAAACCAACGTGAAAAGGCAAGTGCACCACTCAAATACGTGCTATAATGGAGTATAATTAAGACTTTGAGTGTCAGACTCACAAAAAAAATGGATAATTAGTAGAATAATTGGATTACAATTATTTAGAATATTTCAAATAAAAGATTAAAAAGGTGAAAATTACTAACTTATCCTAACTTGCTTCAAACTTTGCAATTTTAATTTTAAAAATAATTTCTAAGTTACTGAAAATTATCAAATTATAAAACATAACTAAGGATCAGGTGATTAAAGATTTAATTGAATTTTTAACAATTTTAAAGACTGAATTAGAGTGCCTTCACAATTTCAAGACAAAGTTGTGGTTAAGTCTTATGTCTTTTCTCTATTGATCTTAATTTAAAGGTTAGTCATGCATTAACTTAAGTTAATAGGCTTTAAAACCAAGAAGGTGACTTCTGGATCTACAATCTCAAAACTCTAACTCTCACAAATAATCAAAGTTTGGTCATTCATTGATTGATTTATGTTATTTATTGATTTTTCTAATAGCCTAAGTTGATTTCTCAAGTCTTTGCTTGTCCTTCACTCTAGTCTTAAGTGATCAGCTTAAAACCAAGATGTTCAGACCTTCAATAATCAAACATCAGACCTTCAATAATCAAACATCAAACCTTTAAACATGTATTTAAGCTCTCTTAAATCTTTAAAATACTAATCTTTAGTTGGAAAATGAATTAGTCACACATGATTATTAAGACATACAAAACATGTAACTTAAACAACATAATTTGATAGATCTAGAAATATGAGTTGAAATAAGAAGTTACAAAACATCTAAAGAAAGCTTCTAGACGTGTCATAAACTCCTCAACTTTATCTAGAATCCAACATGGCTTTAAATCATCAAGAAATTGCAAAAAAAAAAAAACATACAAAGATCTAAGCTTAAGAATATGAACTTTAGTCAATCCAAAAAATAGAGCAAATGAAGTAATAATCTGAGTTAGAAAACCCTCATTGATGGTTTAGAAACTTAGATATATATCTTAGCAACAATTTCTAACAAGCAGCAACTCAGAAAAACAATATAAAACTCGAATTACAAGTGTTTGAAGCTTAGAAACTCTATGAAAACTAAGAGAGAAACTAGGGCATCTCTTACTAAACTCATATATGATTTATGTGAACAACATGCATGTGACTACGTTTTTTTGGCCTATTGCAGTTTCTTAAGACTCCCACTTACCATTTTCAAACAAAGGAATTAATTAACAACATGCCTCAGCCGCAATATTTGAGATATGGTGGTGATATATCTATCTAACCTCTAGTACAGTGGGTTGTCTCAGAACAAAACCTATTGGTTTAAAATTGCCACCTCGATATAGGAGTCTCCAGGAGCAATACGAAGGTCTCTCTAGACCCACGTATTGGTCCTGAAAAGTTCCAATTTGCTTCTTTTCTTGCTCCAGTCTTCATAATTTACCAAAAAATCTCCATTTCCTACAAATTAAACATTATACAATATAAATTGTACATTTAACACTGAATTAGGGTCATAATTTAATAAATAATTAATAAAAACTCAATCAATTTAGCCCCTAACAATTAGCTTTTACAAGATACTAAGTTGCATGGTTCACTTCAATCACAGACATTAGGCATAAAGAACCTCCTATTATTTATCTTAGGATCCTAATTATAATAAGAGGACCTTCCTTTATGGATTTTCATCCTTTTACTCAGCAAAATTCAAAAGAATATTAAGGCAGTATAATAAAAGTCTCACATTACTATATAGGGCTTAATTGATTAGCTTAATCTTAAATAACTTACATATGTACCAGATCTCCTGTCTTGCTCTTCCTACTCATATCATGAAACCTACTAATAAGCTATTGAGGAATTTTTTTTAGTCTAGAGACATGGAATAGAAGGATATTCAGAAGGCCAATTTAATTGATGTTTTTTTACCAAAGATAAGGGAGGGCTTGGCATTGTCCCTCTTAGAATAAATAATAAAGTCCTTATAAGAAGAGATTATGAAGGATTCTTCACGATAAATACTCTCTTTAGGTAAGATGGATTCGTACTTTCTACTTACGTAAGGAAAACATTGGAATGTCAAAGCTAACATCAATACAGCTTGGCTTCTGGTTAATATTCTTAAGCAAAGAGAACAAATGAGAAACATGGTGAAATGAAAGGTAGGCAATGGAGTTGACAACTATTTATGGAATAATCCATGGATTAAAAACTCCCCGATTAATATGGTCTAAAGAGCTTTTAACTCTTAGACAGAGGAATTCTTTATTTAGAGAAGCAATAGGTAGTATCAGCAACCTCTTTGATTTCACTTCTTTAACTGCTCTAATACATCTCATTTAGAACACTTCTTTACAACCAAATATAGTGGATAAGTGGATTTGGTCACATTCAACATCTGGAGAATTTACTAACTATTCTAGTAGAGCAATGGTTAGGCTTCCTATGTTAGAGGTGAAATGTGCTAAAATTATGTGGTTTAAGGAAGCTCATCCATGAGCATCCTGTACCATATTACGGGTAACCAAGGGAAGGTTAAAGACACTATACAGTCTTAATAGATTTCTAAACATATCAGTTATATGTCCCCTATGCAAATCTATAAATGAAACCTTGGATCAGTTGCATTTTAACCGCCGATTTTCAACGTTTATATGATACAAATGTTAAAGTTATGTAACATCCATCACTCCGCTAGGAATTGGTTAGATTAGATTAACTAGAGCTATATGTTTAATACCAATCACAAAGGATAAGTTGATATATAAAATTTCCTTAAGCTTTACTATCTAATCATCTATAGAGGGAAAGGAACCAAAGGATCTTCACTGTCTAAGAAGTTCAGCGAGCTATCTTACTTAACTGTATAATAGATTAGATCAGACTCCATCTTATTGAAATGAAAATTCAAGATTTATATAGTGCTACGCTCTTACATTACTGGAATTTACTGAATCCTGGTTGAATGGTATTTATATGGATGATGGGAAATGCAATCAATATAGCAGTTGTAATGATGAATAGGTTGGTAATGTTGAATACATGAAGAATGATTAATCTTGGTTAGAGATTACCAACAGTCTAAGATGAACAATTTATTAGATTATCGAAGAGTTTATCAATTGCTTTAAACACTTAGATCATTAACAAGTAATAGTTTATTAATGTATCATTAACAAGTAATAGTTTGTTAATGTATTGCATTTTTGGGTTTTTTTTTTCATTTCCTGTAATAGCTTTAAACTTAGTTAGACTTAATTCCGTTTAAGTATATGACCTAGATACTTCCTTGTTGTACCTATGGTAATCTTAATTTGATTATTTACATTTTTAAGAAAAGTGAAAATATAATAACTTTGAATTTTTTTAATCAAAGTTTGTTATATGAAGTTCGTTACACTTCTTTTATACATGAACAAATGCCATTATAGTTTGGTGAAAAAAAGATACCCAACCTCTGCTGAGTTATGTATTCTAACTTTCTTTTAAAATATCTTTCTAAAAACTTTCTTTTAAAATAACATATATTATGTCAACCAAAAAAGAGTTTAAATACTTTTTAGTAATGGTTAATATATTAGAATTTTATTAAAATTTAAATTAATAAAATTAATTGGAATGTATACAATCTTAACTATTAAAGATTTTAAAATGTTAAGAAAACATAACATAACATTTTTTTATCATAAAAAATATTGACTAAAAAACACATTTTCAATGCCATGGATAAAATAACCTTATATGAAATATAGTAAATGTATCATCACTAAGTTATTCACCTATCAAAATCAAGGCATGCTATTACTGATGTGGTCATTAGGGTGATTCAGAATAAGGAGATGTAAAACATTAAGGAATAATTGAAACACTTGAAATGGAAGAAATATAGAGATACTCAACCGGCAATTCAACTAGCAAAGGAGAAAGTGGATACTATTTAAAAGGAATTATTTCTTGAACCTTTGAATAACAGGAAGAAAGCTGTAGAGGAGAAAGTATTATAGGAGCATGCACAGGTAGTTGAAATCAATTACTCAATTATGAAACAAAGGTATAGGGTGTAATGGCTTAAGAATGGTGATAGAAATTCAGCTTTCTTTCATAGATCTGTCTTAGCCAGAAGAAATTATAATAGAATCTTTGCTTTCCATAACTCTAATAATGTTACAACATCCACTCAGGAGGAATTAAAGGAGATGGCTTTGTCTTTCTTTACAATACTCTAAGATCTCCTTCAAATTTCTCTTCTTCAGTTCAATTTCTCTAGTATTTTATATTGGATATAATTTCAGATAAAGATGCTGAGCAACTCATACAGCTAGTTATAAATACAAAAATTGAGAAAGTGGTTTTCTTTTTAAAGGTAAATGAGGCACATAGTCTAGATGGACTAAATGCCTTATTCATTCAGAAGTCATCACATTTATTGAAGCAACTAGTGATAGATGCAATGAAGTAATTCTTTAATAATGGGGAATATTGAAGGAGTTAAACAAAACTTTTGTTACCTTGGTACCAAAGGTCCTGAATCAAGCTTCCTGAAGGATTTTAGACTTCTTGTGTGAACACCATTTACAAGGTCATTTCTAAGTTGTTGGTGGCTAGATTGACGAGTGTAATCTAACATTTGATATTTAAAACCCAAGGAGCTTTTATAAAGGGAAGGAAAATTAGAGAGAATATTGCATTGGTGCAGGAATTATTCAAAAGATATTAGAGGAAAATTCTTTCAAGAGTTATGTTATTAAAGTAGATCTCAATAAGGTATATTGTAGCATCCCACTCTCATAAGATACCTACCCGACATTCTGATGAATATCCAAGTAAATACCCTACAAGGGTGATACGCTAGAGCAATTATAGTAGACATCATGCAACATAATCAAAAGAAACATAGACACCAAAACTCATATTTCATTAAAATAACTTCCAGTTATTATCGAATTAGAATCCAACATTTAACATAATTAAGCACATAGGTCTCAGAGTTCACATACAAGTCAACACTCCCAATGTATTCCCGATATCGAACATCCTCAGACACTTAGTGTCTGGAATAGCAGTAGACACACCACCTTATACCTCCATATTATATATATATAATCATATTAGTTTTCACAATTTTTAAAAAATATAAGCAGAAATAACTGAATTAAACACAGCATATAGAGTGATTGTGCACTCTATTCCAACTCACATAGATCTCCATATATTTAATATCGAGCTATTTGGGAGATGTCTGGATTATGCTCAATGTGTCTCCTACAATTGCATTACATACACACATATCATTATTTGTTCAATTGCATAATAACCAATTATGCATGTAAGAATATGTCATGAATAATGCATGCTCGATTCATATTCAATCACTTCTAATTCACCTTATTCATACACATTAATGCCAATCATCCAATCTTTAATATATATCATCATTTCATAATTGAAACTTATCGAATCTTCTAACACTCTACTTACATCATGGTTCCCAAATTAGTATCTTAACATGAGTAGATTCAATAAAACAACCATATCTTTCATTATACTTATCCTTTTGACATATTCTTTCGCAAAAATACAACTAAGAGTTAGGGCTACAACATTTCTTTCTTATGCTCCTTCAAATTCGCACTCTATAAAGATAGAAAATGGGTTGAAATGTTAGACTAATTTTAGTCCTAAAATCAAAATTTGACTCAAACGATGTCTAAATTAAAGAGCCTCCTTACAGCATCTTATAATTCATTAATCCATCATTTTCCATTTCCTAAAACATTTATCATCACACCAATCCCTTAATTTTCATCCTTTTAATCATTCCAAATCACAAATTCATAAGTCAAGACAAATAAATTCACATTTGCACGATAATCACATAAAAATCACTTATACCTCGAAATGATAAATTGAATGCATCTAACACATTTACCATTATTTTAAATCACAATTTAAGCATGTATATGAAATTCCATTTACAATTATGCATGTGAAATGACTCTCTGAATAGTAGATTCTTATATATATATAGGAATCGAGTCACCACACTTCTCTCTTGTCGACTTTTCAAAGTCTTGCTCATGTTGAACTCTACTTATTCACCACCAATGCGAAGGACTAATGTTCCATTGTGTACATCAATCAAAGCTCTTCTCGTGTTTAAGAAAAGCCTTCCAAGAATTAGTGGACAACTTAAATCTTCCTCAAAATCTAACACAACAAAATCTACTAGAATACTAAACTTGTCTACCTTCACTAAAATAGACAATGGCATTAAGTTAATACTAGCACCAAGATCACATAAATATTTTGAAAATTCTAAATTATCGATAATACAAGGGATGGTTAAACTCCGTAGATCCAACTTGGATGACATATGACTGGAGATTATTGAACTTCAGCTCACAGTTAGAGACACCATCTAGTTATTCTCCCAAGTCTTCTTTTTGGTTAAGATGTCTTTGAGGAACGTGGCATATTTTAGCATGTTCTCCAATGCCTCCACAAAATATAAGTTAATCTACAGCTTCTTCAACTTCTTTAACAATTTAGCAAACTGCGCATCCATATGATTTTTCTTTAGCCTTTGAGGGAATGGGATCTTTAGAGTATCTGGTAGTGGTGGTATATATGGCTTCTCTATAACCTCCTCTTCCTTATCTTTGATGTCTTCTTTAGGTGGGTTGGCCTCTTCTCCTTTTGACTCCTCTAACTTCTTACCGCTCCTTAGTTTAATTGTATTTAGTTGCTTTCGTGGGTTAAATTTAACGTTGCTAGGTAGGCTACCCACATTCCTTATTGATAAAGAAATAGTAAGTTGAAAAACATGGGCTTCTAAGTTATGTATAAAAGAGGTATGATTTTTTACTATATGATTGAATTTGGCTTGCATCATCTTCTAGCTCTCATGTTGATTATTGAATTTTGAATTGAGCACATCCATAAGCTTCTTTATCTTTAACTCCAATGACCCTAACCTATTTTGTTGGAGGCTTGGTGGTTTATATGCTCTCATATTGGTACTTGCACTATTATTATTCCAAGAGAAGTCGGGGTGGTTCTTCCACCCCGGATGATAGGTGTTAGAGTAAGGATTGTTACCTTACCTCCTTTATGATGCTCAATTCTAGCCATTAATAAACATTCTGTAGTTACATGACTATCCTAATCACATAACTCGAACCCATAGTGTACTGCTTTCACTGATTATGACGAAGTAGCTTGCAAGTTGTTTAATTATTTGGTAAGTGCTAACATTTGAGCTTGCAACACAGTCATTGAATCCATTATGATAGTACCCTTCTACTCCTTCATAGAAGATTGCCTCTTTTGTGGAAACAAGAAGTCGTAAAGGTTATTTTTCACTCTAAATAAGAATGTTTTTAGTGAAATTTCTAACAAGTAGTTAGAGAGAGGATGTAGGCTATCTTTAGGGTAGTCGAAACTCTATAAATCTTAATGTTCCTCTCTATCCCTATCCTCTTTACATTTATGCACTTATGTTTGATTAAATTTAATTATATTGTCATAAACATATCATTCTATTATAGGATGAATTTTGGTTTAATGATTTATATAGTTAAAATAGGTTTAGGTGGTTTAGTTTGTTTAATTTAGTAAGAAAAATTTTAATACCTAATTCATTCCCTTCTTGGTTTTCATAGGGCTAACAATTGATATCAGAACTTTGGTCTCATATTTGCGTTAATTTCTAATACTCTACCATTATTTAATAGTAATGACTTTTTATAATGGAGAATTAGAATAAAGTTTGTCATGAATAACTTGTTTCATAAAATTGTAAGGCCATGCATATTTCACGTTGATCATTAAATAGAAACGTCTTTGATAAAATTTCTATGTGTAAATTTGCTTTTGAGATTTGGCATAGATTGGAGCAAATATATGTAGGAGGCATTGATGTAAAGGAAGTAAAAGAAGAAGAAAAAGAGGGCAAAATGAGAAAATGGAAGAAGAGACTAAAAATAAGTCTTATATCTTTTATAGAAGAGGCTTCATCATCGTCAAATGTTCAAAAAAAAAGCAATGAGATAACATCTTCTTCTAACTCTTCCAATATTGATAATGATGATGATAATGTTGAAAATGATGAAGTTTCATATGACTATTTAATTGAGAATTTGAAAGCTCTTAAATTGAAAAGGAGGAATCTTTCTTCCAAGTAGAAGGATATTATAAAGAACTGGAAAGATTGTATGCATAAGAATGGATGTTTGAAGAAGGAGTTGGATGAATGCATACATGAAAAAGGAAAGTTGAAAAAGGAAATGCATGACATATTATAATCTAATAATGCATACATGTTAGAGATTAATAGATTAAAGAATGAGATGCATGCCATGGTAGACTCTAAGAGTGTGGATAATGTTGCCATGAATAATGATGAAAATAAGTTGATGCATGAAAAATGAGTGTTTAAAGAAGGAAGTAGATGCTCTTAAAGAATCTTTGTCTATGTACATATAAGACAAAAAAAGTTGGATTGCATGTTAGGAGCTCATAACAGTTTAAATG
>JAOXYD010224996.1:0-18565 GCA_028565735.1 Pinacopodium congolense
GTAAGACATTGACTTAATCATATCTATATATTGATTTAGAGAAGATACCTTATATCTAACAACAAAAGATTTCCAAGCTCAATTGATCTTTTAAAATCCTTACCCTTAGCTATACATTTGATATTGGCAACTTTGAATTGCCTTTTATGATATTTTACATTGATTGAGTATTTTAGTTAATTTAGTAGTTTAATTTAATTTATCATATTAATCAGCTTCTCTGGATAATCATAAATAGGTTGACTTAGTAGTTACAATAGATATTATGGGAACTATCTCTAACTCAATTTTGAATCCACTAATTTACTTGTGATAGGTATACTCGTTTAAAGTTAGTCTTGAATTAAAATTGATTAAAATTAGAGTGCAGGACGACCATGAACAAGTTCTTAGCACGTTGCTAGGGATCTTCATTAGTAATATTAGGAAGATATAGGTGTTGATTGTTCTAGAGCTTTGTTTTGTTATTTTTTATTATTTTTTACATTTTATTTTTAGTGTTCTTTATTTTATTTTCCTTTGATTTTTAGTTATTTTTATTTCTTAGTTTAGTATTTTTTTGTATGCATACTCACAACCAAAAACCCGAGGAATCAAGCTTTGATCTTGAGAATTTACAGTGTGTAGAATAAGAAAATAGACTCAAGTAGGTGCATTTAGGAAGGTAGAAGTAAAGTCTATTAATGACAATAAATCCATTTAGAGTTGAATCAATAGACATAGAAAATAAGGAGAATTCCTAACTCTGAAGAGTGTAAAGAATTAACTATGATGGGTTTAGATATGGGAAAACTTCTTAGACATTTGTGATTTTTTTAGAAACAATGGAATTTTTGACAATATAATTAAGTTAAGACTGTTCCCTTTCTCTTATAGGGATAAGGCTAGAACTTGGCTCTCTACACTTTAGCATGACTTCATCATGACCTGGGATAAATTGAAGAAATTATTCCTATCTAAGTTTTTCCCATTGATGAAGATAGTTAAGATGAAAACTAAAATATTATCTTTTGTTTAATATGTGAATGATAGTCTATATGAAGCCTAGGAGAGGTTTTGAGAGATGCTAACTAAGTGTCTAAGTCACAAGTTTAGTATTTGTCAACAAGTTAGTCTCTTTTATACTATAGAGGCCCATTTTCACCCACAATACCATAGATGTAGCCACTAGAGGCAACTTGATGGGTAAAATGCCAGATCAAGCTTGTAAGTTGATAAAGGAAATAGAAACTAAAAGCTTCAAGTACCATTCTGAAAGATATCCTGGGAGATTGTAATGTTAGCATCCTAAGTGAAGGTTCAACAAAAGAAGTTAGATAATGTAGTTTGTGGTGTGATGGTATTGTGATTAGAATTCAAGTAGTGTATGATAACCTTGGAGAACTTCCGTAACTCTACGGATTTTCAAGATGGAAGTCCCTTTGCCCTAGAGCCTAAACAAGTCTAATACATAGGTAATTACATTAAGTAATAAGAAAACCAATCTTCTAATACGTATAACCCAAGTTGGAGGAACCATCTAAACTTCTCATAGAGCGACAACAAAAATTACCAATAACCACAAGTCATTTATTAAAAAGATCCACCATCCGGCTTTAAAGTTGAAGCACCTATTTAACGAGAGAAAACAAGTTTTGATAAAATGGTCATGAAGTATATTCAGTTGAATGAAATTATGATAAAAAAACTTGAGGCTTCCATTAGGAATTTAGAAACTCAAGTAAGGCAAATTGTGTAGATCTTGTAAGAGAAGTTACTTGATAAGCTATCTACTACTTTAAAGCCAACCTTATAGAACACATTAAGGCTATCACCTTGAGTGGTATGGAAGGAGAAGGTGCAACTGAGGAGAAGAGAAAAGGGTTAGTTGAGGAGAAAGGCAATAAGAGTCTAGTGGATAAGAAGAAGGAAAAAGAGGTAGATGAAGCTAATAAGGAAGAGTAGCCTGGACTATTTGCCAACCTTATTGTGCAATTATATAAACCTAGGATCCCATATCCTTAAAAACTAAAGAGTGCTTAGTTGGACAAGCAATTCAAAAAATTTATAAAGGCTATTAAGAAATTATGCATTAATATTCTGTTTACTAAAGCAGTCACTCAAATTCCTTTCTATGCTAAGTTCTTAAATGATATACTTACAAATAAGAGGAGGTAGTATTCAACATTTATAACATGTCTATTTCTTCTTCCATAATTGGCTTTTGCAATTTTATTAGAGTAAGGATTGATGATCCTAAGTAATGTGAGGTCTTAGTGCAAGTAAGGTGAACATGAAATTAAATTTTGATGAATTATAGTCCTACTCCTTAATCAATATACATGGATGATCGAATTAATTGCATAAGAAGGTGGCATTAGGAATTGCCAATTTGAAACACCATGATGTCGTAATGGCATCATTTAGCTAAAGACATATGTAGTTGGTGGGAAGCAACCAAATCAATAATTTTGTTTTCTAGTTGCTTTGTCCTTTCAGTTAGTGATTTTCTTTAGTTATTGCTCTAGGTGCAACATCTTTGAGCAAATATAGGGGTACAATCATTCTATTTTCAAGTGGTCCATAAATTAGGGATAATTAGGTCATTTAGGAAAGATAAAAATATGAGAAAACTTTTGGGGCAGTGCATCAACCACTTATTTTAATAGTATCAATGTTCGTTATGAAACAGATATTGTAGTGTGAAATTAAGATCATTAATGGTCCCTTATAGCGACATCATTATAATCTACCTAGACCACTGAAGGGCTATCCACACACATAAATGGCGTTGTTTAGCTATAACCCTAAAGTTTTTTTTTTCTTCTCCTCTATTCCTCACCCACCTTTGTTTGCTTATGTGACTTATAAAACCCCTTTGTTCTTTCTCCTTTTTTGTGGAAACCCTTGCCTTGCTGATTAGTTTTGCACTATCATCACCTTACCAGTTCTTCATCACTAAAAAATTACTTGTTTTTATTTAACTTTCTTCCTTTGTTGATTCTTTTCAACTAGTCCACCATTGCCTTTCTATTTTCCTTCAAGTTTGGTTAGTTTTCTTCATCTTTTAGTTGCAATCTTTGGTCCATTGGATTCCTTACATCCTAATATATCTTTTGGCATTAATTCTAACTAATTACATCATCATTAATGAATGAATATTTTGGTGACAACAAGAATATTTTTATGACTATTAGTGAATATTTTGGTGAGCCAAAAGCATACTTTAGTGATTTAGTTAGCCTATTTTGTTTAGCATTTTTTAGTCCAATGGCACTATAACTATTCCTAGCATTGCGTTTGAGGAAAGATCCTACATATAACACTTCACAATTCATTTCAGTAGACCACACATGGTTTTTTAGGTCTATATTGGGGGTCTAATTATAGTAAAGCATATGATAGGACTTATTATGGAGGTTGAGTTTGACGTAGCCGAGGCCGTTTAAGTACTTGGATGATACCCAAAATGTTGATCCCACAGGGATAGATTATAATTATTACGTTAATTAGATTAACATTGTCTAGGAAAATCCAATTAAGTGATTAAAAAGATGGAAATTGCTAATTTAACTTAACTTGTCTCAAAAACTTGAAAAATGACTTAAAACTTACTTTCAAAAATTGCCAAAAATTACCAAAGTGTGGAAAATAGCTAAAGTTTAAGAGATTAATGATTTAATTGAGCTTTTAACAATTTTAAGGATTGATTTAAAATTTCTTCACAAATTCAAAACAAAGCTATAGTTAATACTTATGCCTTTTCTCTATTAATCTTAATTTATAGTTTGGTCATGCATTAAATTAAGTTAATACACTTAAAACCTAAGAGGGTGACTTCTAGATTTGCAATCTTAGAACTCTAACTCTCACAAATAATCAAAGGTTAGTCAATTATTGATTTATTTGTGCTGTTTATTAATATTACAAAACAACAAAGAAATCTCCTATATAAGTCCTATCCTCCTTAACTTGATCTGAACTCTAATACTGCTTTAAATCAACACAAACTTGTAGAAAATTCAAAGAACATACAAAGGTGTAAGCTTAAGGACATGAAATTTGATTAATCCAAAAAAAAAAAGCTAAAAATAAAATGATCTGAGTTAGAAAACCCCCTATAATGGTTTCCAGACTTCTACGTGATTCTTAACAGCAAGCTCCAATAAGCAGCAAAGCAAAAACCAACTTAAATTCGAATTGCAAATGTTTGAATTTAAGGAACTCTAAGAGCAAAGTAGAGAGAAGCTAGAGAATTTCTCTCTAAGTTCAGATATGATTTCTGATGAATGAATATGTGTTTCTACTGTTTTTCCCTTTTTTACAGCTCTAGCATATGTCCACTTTGTACTTTCAAACAAGAGAATTAATGAAGATCACTTTTCAGCTGCAATTTTTGAGATTTGGTGGTGATATGTCTATTTGGGAACTATATGACAGATTGAATTAAAGCAATACAATGGTACAAAACCCGCCGTATAGGTCCTGAATTGCAGTACATATATGAGGGTCACATGGAGCAATATGCGGGTCTCTTTAGACCCACGTATTGATCCTAGAAAGTTACAAATTTGCTTCTTTTTTGCTCCAATCTTCAATTAATCTCCAATTCCTATAAAGTAAACATTTTCAGGCATCCATTGAACATATAAACATGAAATTAGGGTCAAAACATAACAAATATGCATTAAAAACACAATCAATTTGACATTTATCAATTCCTCCACACTTAAGCATTTGCTTGTCCTCAAGCAAATCAATAATTCAATTATCTCAAAATAGAATATAATTATAGGAAAATTAATTCAAGATCAACGATATAATTATTGAAAATGTTTTCTAAATCTTTCAAAACTAATGACTCATCGAACTATTATATGATTAATTAATCACATAAAATCGCAAATGCACTTAACTCATTTTATTATTTTTCAATCTTTAACCTAAATCACAAAAATTAATTCCATATGTGAAAGGCAAATACACTAAGTTTAATGCATCATCTTTCCACCCTTTCACATCCTTTATTTATTTTATGTCATAATTTATTTAATTAGATAATTAATTAACTATGTAAGTAGTTTGGTTGAGAAGTTACTCAATCTTTTTACATGAAGGTGAACATTTTGTCGCGAATAACCCCCTGTTACTCAACTGAGTCACATTGAATCAACTGGCTGTTAGCACCACTCATAAATTTATCCTTATATATATATATATATATATTTTCTTCTTCTCTTTTTTTTTCCATCTTTTTTTTGTCCTTATTGTTTAAAATAACAATAAGAAAGCATAATAATAAGAGGGATAATTGACAAGAATGCACCCGAAGGAGTGATCCATTGAAGTCCACAGTTAAGTACAATGTAGGAATTTGAAAGAAGATAAGCGATTAAAGCACAAAATAGAATCGAAACAAAATAAATGCGCCAATATCATAAATACGTGATCATTAAAGTACATCTAAGGAGCTAAAATATATCCAAAAGGATCAGTCAAATATGAAAACAACCTATACTACGAAACACAAATGTTGAAATAGAAATAACATTAAAAAACAAAATGAAAGAACAATCCAAACAACTAAAAATAAAGGTATCTGCATCCCTAGCTTTTTGATGCTCCTCGAGTTATGATAAATGAGAATCCATTCTGGCCATACGAAGCACTAGCTCATCAAAACAAGAATCCATCGCACCATGAAAATTTGACATGTCCGAAGAAATATGAGACTCCATCCTTAACAGGATAGTCATAACATCAGTTTTTGGGACGCTCATAGGTGATATAGGTTCAATAATTAGTGAACAAGGGGGAGGCGGATGAACACTCTGGCTGGCCTTAGATGAAGCCTCACTCATTGCTTCCTTAGGTACCTCAGGAGAAACATCACAAACTCATTGTGCTTCAGGTACTTCCCTTTCCTCTAATCTATACTATACTCCTGCTATGCGAGCAAACTTCCATAGCTTAATTATACTAACGTTGACTTGAGTATAACGATTCTTATCCACTGAGGGCTTAGAATCAATGATAACTCCTACAGATTGGATGATCCTACTAAAAAGACTCAGAAAGCAAAAGTTATTGCTTGGTTTTTGCATCTTCACCATCTCCCTCATGGATATGATGATAAAACTAGCCATTGGTAGTCTTAGAACAAATCCTAACCCATGGAGCATCTTATAAAATATGTAGGCATCACTTAGCCTAATCTCATTTAATCCACTTACCTTTAGGACTAGATTAGAGCTCAAAATTGCAACTATCATATGCTCTCTTATTCATAAAGACTCAATAGAATATGCATGGTTATTTTTCTTAATCAAGCCTAGGGTAGCAGTAGTAGTGACAAAGGAAAAATTGAGATTCGAAGAAATAAAATCTCTATGAGATGAGTCTCGTGCCCTAACATACACATCCCCTTCATTTAGCAAGTTCAAAAAAGTAGAAAGAAAAGCTCTAGTAAGATGAATAGGAGTACTTCTCACGAAACTGTGAATTTCTATCAAATTTGTTTCATCCTTCCCTTTTATGTTCACAAAAAATTCACGAACAAAATCCAAATAACATGGTCCCAAAAAATTTATGATAGGCTCCTAACCTAAGGCATGACAAGCACTTGAAACATGGAATTGGACCTCCAATTCCAAATGAATTGAACGCTTATAAATGAATTTATTGGTTTCAGTGTGATGTGAACCAATCTGAATTTTCCCTCGTAGTAAATCGAGCTTGATCAAATGCTAGCCTTTTTCTGGATAGCTTTTTGAAAGTATTCTTTAGCACCATTAGATAAAAAATTGTTCAATAAAGGCATCAAAATATGTCAGAAAATACAAAAAAATTTAGATAATTCATTTGATCAATTTTAAAAGAATATTTAATTTATTGAAAAATTCTTGAAAATTCAACAAAAGAGTTAGGTTGTAAAATTGGTATCATTAGAAATCTTATGAAATTTAAAACAATGATACCAAAATCTAATGGAATTGAAGCTTAAAACTCAAGAAATATTAAAAAACTCACCTCCAAAGATGAACGGTGAACCAAAAGGGCTTTTCTGGATTTTTGGAGCCATTTGAGTTAGCTTTTGAGTGATTTGATGGTATAAACTTGTAGAGGATGAAAATTAAGACACAATGATACCAAGAGCACTCAATTTGGTAGAATAATTATAAAGATATAGGGATTTTAGAGAAAAAGAGGCGTGAAGGCATTGGAGAAGAACAGGAGAAGTCTACTACATTTGAACCAAAATGTTGATGATTTAATGCCTTCTTTAAAGCAATACAGTAGGCTTTGGGGAGTAATACGATGTCTTTAGCCCAATGTATTAGGATCAGTGTATTGGTCCTTGACATGCATACTAATACACTGGTAATTAGGGTTATATGGGGACTAAACCAGACCCAAATATAGGTCATATTGACTTTTTTTCTCTTTATTTTAAACTTATTTTGCACCAAAATTCTTCCTATACCTTTTCCTAACAAAAGTCAATGGATTGTTTATCAAATTGCCTTAGAATTGAAATTAAAAACACTTAAAAATGAAATCAAACATGCAAAAAACTAGGGAAATACTAAGGAAATCACATTAAACATAAATAAACATACTTAAAAAGGCTTCAAACATTAAAATTAAATCCTACCACACAAAATAAAATAAAGAAACACATAATTACCTATCTAACAAGGATAATGACTAGTTCTACGAGTATCAAAAAGCAAAAGAGTCTCAACAAACTCTTCGGCTAAATTAGGAACGAACAACTTTTCTCTTTGCCCATTCAACTTGAAAGTTGAGTGACCATTGGTTACTTCCATAGCACTAAATGGAAAAAATTTGGTCACATCATAAGGGCTTGTCCATCTTTATCTTAACTTCTCTAGAAATAACTTCAATCTCGAATTGTATACCAAGACTTTATCACCAACCTTAATTTCTCTTTTAATGATATTCTTGTCATGCCATCTCTTGACTCTCTCTTTATACAATTTAGAGTTTTCATAAGCATCAAGATGAAACTCATCTAACTCACTCAATTGAAAAAGTCTTTCTCTACCCACTTTTCTTGAGTTAAAATTTAGAAAATTAATAGCCTAATAAGCAAGATGTTCCAACTTAATAGGTAAATAAAAACTTTTCCATATACCAATTTATATGGAGACATTCCTATGGGTGTCTTGAAAGTAGTTCAATATGCTCACAAAGCATCAACTAACTTGAGTGATCAATCCTTTTTCAAAGAGCTAACGATCTTTTCTAAAATTCTCTTAATCTCTTTATTTAAAGTTTCAACTTGACCATTAATCTGAGGATGATAAGGTGTAGCAACCTTTTGTGTAACGCCATACTTAATCAAAAGTGAATCAAATTGTTGATTACAAAAATGCATTCCACCATCACTTATAATTGCTCTTGATGTCCCAAATCTTGTAAAAATTTTCTTATTTAGGAAATGAAATACACCTCTTGCATCATTAGATGGAAGCATAACTCCTTCAACCCATCATTAAGATGTATTGGTTAGAGTATGACGAATGGAATGGTCCCATAAAATCAATAACCCAAAAATAAAAAAAATTTTACATGCCAAAATGTTGTTTAGTGGCATTTCATGTCTCCTATAGATATTTCCAATCCTTTGACAAATGTTACAACATTTAACAAAGCGAAATGCATCCTTAAACGAGGTTGGTTAATATAAACTACACTCCAACATCTTATGTGTAGTCTTAGTAGGTTCAAAGTGTCCTTCAATCTCATGAGAATGACAATGGCTTAAAGTATAGGTTATTTCCTTTTCAGGTCCACATCTCTGAATTATTCCATTAGCACATATCTTATAGGGAAAAGGGTCATACCAAAGTTATCTCTTAACCTTGGAAAAAATTTCTTCTTTTATTGGTATGAAAAGACAGGAGGTGTTCTACCGGCTGAATAATTCACAAAATCCACATACCAAGGCAAGGTAAGTATGGCTAGAAAATGTTATTTAGGAAAGACCTCATTAATATCTTGGTCTCCTTCTTTCTCCATTACTACTTGATCCAAATGAGATAAATGATCAGCCACAAATTTTTCTTTTCCTTTCTTGTCTTTGATTTGAATGTCGAACTCCTATAAAAGGGAAACCTATTGAATCAATTATGGCTTATTATTAAGTTTGTTTATGAGATACTTCAGAGCAAAATGGTTCGTATAGACTATGATCTTTAAAAGCATTAAGTAAGACTAAAAATTTATCAAATGCAAATACCATAGCTAACATTTTTTTTTCAATGATGGTGTAATTTCTCTGAGTATTATTCAATGTATAGTTTGCACAATAAATTGGATAGAATATTTTGCCACGCCTTTGCCCAAGAGCCACACCAATTGCAAAGTTACTTGCATTGCACATCAATTCGAATGGAAAAGACCAATAAAGTGATATCAAAATAGGTGTACTAGTAAGCTTTTCCTTTAACAACTAAAAAAAATGCATACATCTATCATTAAGGTCAAAGATAATGTCCTTGGTCAATAATTCAGTGAATCTAGCATGTCCGAGAATCCGAATTTCTCTAACTAAGTTAGGTGGTGGAACTTGAGCAATAACTTCAACTTTTGCTAGGTCTATCTCTATTTCCTTACTCGATATTTTATGACCCAAAACAATGCACTCTTGCACCATGAAATGATATCTTTCCCAATTTAAGACCAAGTTAGACTCTTAAAATCTTCTTATTACTCTCTCCAAATTTTCCAAACATGCATCGAATGATGTGTCAAATGTAGAAAAATGATCCATAAATACTTAGATGTAAGTCTTTATTATGTCTATAAAAATTGCTACCACACAATGATAGAAAGTGGCAGGAGCGTTGCTCAAGCTAAAAGGCATGCATCTATAAGTAAAGATATCATCAGGATAGGAGAATGTCATATTTTCCTGATCCTCAGGAATAACAAGAATTTGAAAATATCTGCTATACCTGTTTAAAACACAACAAAAACTATGCACAGTTAATCTCTCAATCATTTGATTAATGAAGGGTAAAGAAGAGAGATCCTTTTATGTGGCGTCATTCAACTTGCGATAGTCAATACACATACACCAGCCAGTTAGTTTCCTTAAGGCAAGTAACTCTTCTTGCTCATTTTTCATCATAGTAGTTCCTCCTTTCTTAGGTACCACCTGAACTGGACTAATTTATGAAGAATCAGAAATAGGAAAGATAATATCAGCATTTAAGAGCTTAACTACTTTGTTCTTTACCACTTCCTTCATATTTGAATTAAGTCAACACTGAGGTTGGATGCTGTGCTGATTTGATATTACTAATTTAGCTCAAATAAATCAATCAATTAACATGCAAATAAAATTCAATGCCAAACCAACTTCATGGCAGTATAACGGTTGCAAGTAATAAAGTGGAGTTTATTTAAGACTCCGAAATGTTGAACCCACAGAGAATTTATTTGTATGACTATTAAGACAATTGGATTACAATTATCTAAGGGATCTCAAGGCTTAAAACTAAGGGTTAGTTAAACTAAAACAAACCTAAACACTTCCATCTTTGCAATTACATTCCAAGTGATCTAAGGATTACCAAATGATTAATTTGCTAAGGACTAGGTCTAAATGACTTAATTAAATTTTAAAATGGATTCGAATTTCTAATTTAGGGACTTCACTAAATTAAGACAAAGATATGGTTAAGTCATTGCCTTTTCTTTAACATTCCTAGTTTACGGTTTGGTCCACTCATAAATCAATAGGAAGTAGGCTTAAAGTTTAAGAAGTTTCTAATCCTAAATTCATATTCAAGATTATTACCCTCATGATATAGCCAATCAATGGTCATGTATTGATTAAAATCATGTTGTTTATGGAAAATTCCAATGAATTAAGTGATTGGTCCTATACTTAATCATCTTAGCTCATATCCTAAGTGATCAAGTTAAGATATGCTTTAAGATATCACATAAGCAAAGATTATCGTCCAATCATATGATAAACAACCACTCAAGACATTCAAGAGCTTGTCCTTAGCTAGAATTAAGCTCAAAACATCATAAATAAGCAAAAAAATTCAGATTGAATAAAAAAAACCCATGTTCTTACATATATATAAACAAAAGAGATGAAAGAAGGGAAAGAAGGGTTTAGATTTCACCAAAGGGTGATACAAAGTGTTAGGTAACCTTCAACCACCTTAAAAAACTCCTGAGAATCCTTAAAACAACATGAAAATACAAGATACAAAGCCTAGAAAAGAAAAAGAAAAGAAAAACCTAAAAACTAAGGAAAGAAGAAGAGAATATGATTTTTTATCTGAATTCTCCTATCAAATCAGAGTTAGTTGCCTCAAATTTGATCTCTAGAGCTTAATTTATATATCTAAGGCAAGTTGGAATAAGTTGGAGAAAGTTGTAGCAAGTGGAGAACAAGTGGCCATTGAACATATCTCGACAGGCACTAAAATAGCACTTAAAACACACATAACGGCGAGCTATAAAGGCGCCATTTAAGTCCCTAGCATCGAGAGTATAACGGTGTGTTACTAAGCACAACGATAGGCTATGAAGGCACCGCTGAAGTCCTCTGCTTTGACATTTCTGCTAAATTTTTATTCTTTTCTCCACTTTTTAGATTCTATCTGCATTGTGCAACATTTGTAAACATAATTAAGCACTTTAACAACAAATTGGAAGCAATGTGCCTTAGGATTGAATTAAATTGAGATAAAAATGCATTAAAACTAAGGCTTAATAATTTCCCCACACTTAACTTTTGCTTGTCTTCAAGCAAATCATTAAATCATCTATGTCAAAATAGCCTATAAGCTTAGGAAAACTTGCTCAACCTATCAAACCAATCATTGATACTTTTCTTAATTATTCAATTATCAAACAAATCATCAAGATGTTATATGAGTAATCAAACATGTAAATTAACAAATAACTTCATATTCTTTCAAACTTCAACCTAAATTGCATGAAATGATTTTCATTCATAAAAATGAATATTCACAAAGAAAAATGACTCATATTTAAGCAATTTCACACCTTTTAACCATTAAGCATAAGTGTGAGCTTTTAAGGATTGATTGAGAGGTTATTCAATCTTTTTACGTGAAGATGAACATTTTTTCGTGAACATCCCAGGTTACTCAACTAAGTCACCTCACATCAATTGGATACTAGTTCCACTCTTTAACTTCAACCTATTGGTTCGAAGCCAGCGAAGTGAATAAACATTGCTCACATTGCTCACAATTCACTTTTTAATTTTTCTTTCTTTTCATTTTTTAGATTTTTTTCATTGAATTTGATTTTTAATTCAAATAAGATAATGAAAATGCTAAAAGAAGTCATAAAAAGCTTTAGGGATATGCATTTTATATATGGAAACTCATAATGCTTATCAAATATCCATAATAAAAAACATGAAATCATCAAAGTTCATTGTTAATAAACATGATTAATTAATAACATAACATTTCAAAACATCAAAATAATCAAAATCAAAAGGAAAAATATGTCAATGAAAGGTATCATAACCAATTTTTTTTCAAAAATTATAGATTATCTTGAAAAAGATGATAAAATGATAAACTTTAAGAAAAATAGAGCATAAGTATGAAACAACCATTACCTACCCCACACTTAAATTGAACATTATCCTCAATGTTCATAAAATAACAAAGTAAGCACAAATATGAGGAAAAAAAAGGAAAGAAAGCACCAGGATAGAAAATAAAATCGCTTAAAGATCCATTGAAGGTACATGTGAAAACTTACTCCATAAGACAACAAAGATTGAAGATAACTCCATAAGACAACAAAGATTGATGATAGCACCTGCAAAGTGCACAAAAGATAATCAAAGCACCAGAAACCAAATAAAGTAGTTATTCTCCATAATAGAATTATGATCAAAGAATGAAAAGGAGACAAAAAGGAAACAAAAGCAAAGCACACCAAACAAAAGAAATCACACCAACACTCTAAATTCT
This sequence comes from Pinacopodium congolense, assembly GCA_028565735.1. Classification (NCBI taxonomy): domain Eukaryota; kingdom Viridiplantae; phylum Streptophyta; class Magnoliopsida; order Malpighiales; family Erythroxylaceae; genus Pinacopodium; species Pinacopodium congolense. Next base: position 12,993 of record JAOXYD010224996.1, read on the forward strand.
ACTTCTACTGTTGGGTTGCCTCCTAAAAAACTCTTCTTTAAGGTCTTTTAACTGGACCTTAAAGTTAGGGAATTTTCAACCTAAACTTTAATTCTCCATTTAATTGATTAAATTTATGCTTTAGAGATGGGGAAGCTAAATTCCCATGGATTCTTATACCTTTAATTAATTGATTAAAAGCATCACAAATCCTACCTTTGAAAATAAATAAGGTTAAACACTTATGTTGAGCAAAGTACCATGGTAAATATGTAAGCATGACTACCTTTAGCCTAGGATTAAAAGCAGACACACCTATAAAATCAATGTGCTTAATTGATACTTCAAAATTCATCAATTCATCATTTTGATCAACCATATCATTACTTGGTTCATCCAACTCCTTTGATTAAATTATAAGTTTCTCTTCATCTTCATTTAAGTTATAAAAAACATGCATATATTCTTGCTAACAATTAAAAGCCATTGAGTCCTGGTGATCAAATTCACGAACAAGTTCTTTATTAATAATATCTAATTTAACCATAGACTCGTTTAATGGTGCACCTAAACTCATTAGTTTCAAGAGCTTTTTCATCATTCGTGCACACAAAACTATCATTATCATTATGTTTAAAAGAAATTGAAGACTCTTGATTAACATTATGCATATTCAAAGGTGCTAACCTACTTGGCTTTAATAGAGGGGACTCATGGAACTGACAAGAAGAATACTTTCTAATTAAGGTTGCTAAATGTTCCATTTGGGACTTTATTTGCATTTATAAAGGAACTTTGTCCTTAACCCCACTTTCTTGCACAAGTGAATACATTTTCCTAAGATCCCTCATTAAATACTTCATTTCAATTAATGTTCTAGTTCTAGATTTATGATTGGAAGAAGGGTCATAAAGTGGCTTATAATTTGGTTTAAGATGACTTTGAAAATGAAATGACTAAAAAGGAGTAAAATACAGTTCATTATGAGATGAACTGTGCCATACATAATCAGGGTAAGAAGATGAATGATCAAATGCATAGGATTCATGATATGCATCATGATTTGCCCAACGATTACCTTCTTCTTGCTCATGCCATTGGCAATTCTGCCAATGATCATATTGCCTACACATCTTTTCAATGTCTAGAAACTAGACATCAAAATATGCTTCAACACACAAACTAAAGAAACAAGAAAAATAAAAACAAAGAACACAGAAAAAAGCAAGAAAAAGCAAATAACACAATATAAAAAATGGGTTAATCATATTTGTAGTCCTAAACCTTTTATCATTTTCATAATTGGGTCCTATACCTTTGAAATTTTTTATTGAAGTCCTATACCTATGCAGATTAATCAAAGGCAGTCCCTCTAGGACTTATTTGGGAAACTTATAAAAGGTTTAGGATTTAATTGGAAAAATTATGAAAGGTCTAGGACTCAAATATTCGGGATAACCCTATTTGTTGTCATAAACCTTCACAATTTTTGCAGTTAAATTCTAATCCTTTCACAATTTTTTCAATTAAGTCCTATAAGGACTATCTTTGATTAATTCACTTAGATAGAGGACTTCAATAAGAAGTTTTAAAGGTATAGAACTCAATTTAGAAAATGGTGAAAGGTTTAGGACTACAAATATGGTTATCCTTATATAAAAAAAATACAACATAGAGTAATTGACACAAATATATTCTTAGTATCACACAATATTCAGTTCCCTGGCAATGGTGCCAAAAACTTTTTATATTGATTTGATATCACTAATTTAGCTTAAATAAATAAATCAATTATATGCAAATCAAATTTAACACCAATCCAAATTCACGGCATTGTACCAGTTGCAGGTAATAAAGGGGAGCACATTTAAGACTTCAAAATGTTGAGTCCACAGAGAACTGATTTATATGACTACTAAGGCAAGTAGATTACAATTATCTAGGGAACTCAAGGCTTAAAACTGAAGGTTAGTTAAACTAAAACAAACCTAAACACTTCAAACTTTGCAATTGCATTCCAAATAATCTAAGGATTACCAAATGATTAATTTGCTAATGACTAGGCTTAAATGACGTAAGCGATTTATTAAATGGATTGGAATTTCTAATATTGGGCCTTCGTTAAATCAAGAAAAATTTATGGACAAGTCATTTTCTTTTCTACAATATTCCTAGTTTATGGTTTGGTCTACTTATAAATCAATAGAAAGTAGGCTTAAAGTTCAAGAAGTTTCTAATCCTAAATTCATATTCAAGATTAGTACCCTCATGATATAACCAATCAATGGTCATGTGTTGATTAAAATCATGTTGTTCATGAAAATTTCCAATGAATTAAGTGATTAGTCCTCTACTTAATCATCTAAGCTCATATCCTAAGTGATCAAGTTAAGATGTGGTTTAAGATCTCATATAAGCAAAGATTATCATCCAATCATATGATAAAAATCCACTCAAGACATTCAAAAACCTATCCTTAGCTAGGATTAGCACAAAATAAGGGAAAGAAGTGTTTAGATTTCACTAAAGGATGATATAAAGTGTTAGGAAATCTTTAACCGCCTTAAAAAACTCTTGAGAATCCTTAAAACAACTTGAAAATACAAGATACAAAGCCTAGACAAGAAAAATAAAAGAAAATTTTAAAAACTAAGGAAATAAGAAGAGAATCTGATTTTTTATTTGAATTCTCCTCTTAAATTTGAGTTAGTTGCCTCAAATTTGATCTCTAGAGCTTAATTTATATGTCTAAGGAAAGTTAGAACAAGTCGGAGTAAGTTGTAGTAAGTGGAGAGCAAGTGGCAGCTGGAAATATTTCTACAGGTACTAAAACAACACTTAAAAGACACATAACGACAGGCTATAAAGGGGCCATTTAAGTCCTCTTTTTCGACAATTATGCTGAATTTTGAATATTTTCGCTGCTTTTGGGCTTCTATCTGCATTGTACAGCATTTATAAACATATTTAAGCATTTTAACAATAAATTGGAAGTAACGTGTCTTAGAATTGGATTAAATTAAGACAAAAATGCATTAAAACTAAGGCTTAACATTGAACTAAAGGTTTACATCCTTCTATTATAATTATCCTGAGAGTGCAAATAGAAGGACTTAATCCATTAATATCTACTAGGGTCTAACCTATAACATTTCGATGCTCTATAAGAACTATTAACAATCTCTCCTCCATCGTATTAGTCAACGACGATGAAAAGATGATAGGCAACTATGATGGAGGTTGCAAAAAGGCATATTTAAATGTGAAGGAAGAGGTTTAAGTTCAGGAGTTGGTGGCTCTTCAATGGATGGTTTGGGAAGGGACTTAATTGGTCTATCTAAGGGCTCATACCTCTTAGATTGAATCCAACTAGAGATTTCCTTTCTGACTTTTAATTCTTCCAACACTTCTTTGACTTCCTCTTCCTCTACTTCTAATGAACGAGAATAGATTAATGCCTTTTGCAAAGGATTTGATAAAAAAAAATACTTAAATAGATTATCTTGAATGGAATTTACTCCAATGAAGTTACATGATTCCAAGGTGTAGGGATGCTTCATTGCTCTAAACACATTGAACTCAATCTCCTCATCTTGAAGTATGAGAATAAGCTTTCCTCCATGTACATCAAATCAGTGCCCTGGTAGTAGTTATGAATGGCCTTCCCAAAATGATAGGCCCTGTGATGTCCTCTTCCATATCTAAGACAAGGAAATCAATAGGAAAAATAAATTTGTCAATCTTTACAAGCAAATCCTCAATGATTCCTCTTGGAAAGGTAATAAATCTATTAACTAATTGCAATGAGACTATTGTGAGTTTAGGCTCTTCTAATCCTAACTTGTTGAAAATAGATAAGGGCATTAAATTAATGCTCGCTCTAAGATCCATCAAAGCCTATCTATTTGTAAGCTACCAATTGTACAAGGAATGGTAAAACTGCTAGGGTCCTTAAGCTTTGGAGGTAAATTCTTCAGAAGGATAGCAAAATACTCTTCATTAAGCTTAACCATCCTATACTCCTCTAATCTTCTCTTCTTGGATATAATTTCCTTAAAAAAATTTACATAAGAGGGAATTTAAGCAATTGCCTCAGCAAACTAGATATTGGTATGTAGCTTCTTAAACATTTCGAAGAATTTCCCAAATTACTTATTGAGGTTTGTATTCTTCAAAATTTAAGGGTAAGGAATTCTAGGTTTGTAAGGTTACACATTTGGATCAACGAATAACCTAGGTGGCTTATTAGAGTTGTCACCATAAACGTCCTTTTCTTTGTTCTTCTCTTCTACTATTGGCTTTCTCTCTTCTGTCATGTCCTTTTCCTTTCTCTTTCTCTTCTTCCTCCACCAATAATTGCTTTCCTTTTTCCTTTGATTTTCCCCTTTCACTCTCAACCTCTTTTCTATTTTGTAGGGTAATATCCTTAACATGCTCTCTAGGATTAGCTTCAATAGTGCTAGGTAGCTTACTAGGTAGCCTCTCCTATAAGAGTTATGCAATTTGCCCAACACAAGCCTCTTAATTCTTAATTGATGCCTTACGATTTTGAATCCTTGGTAAGTTTGTAGTAAGCTACCAAACAATAAAATTACCTGACCTACCTAAGTAGCTAGGACAAGTCAGGGTCGATCATAAGGCAGCTAAGGTGAATTGCTATCTCTAAAGTTGCCAAGAAAAGGAAAATAAAACCCCTGGAATTAAGGAAGTGAAAGAAACTAAACTAAACACAAAGCAACACATGAAAAGACTACTAACAATAATAAAGAAATTGGCTGAAGGTATCATCGGGATTCAAGAATGACTATTATCCTTGAATATAGATAAACGATGCTCTAGCTATGATGTCAGCCTATAGATTCGAACAAGCCCTCAAGCCCTCAATTCCTCTAATTTAGGTATATCTAACAAGCTCTAGAAATACACCTCACTCCGTCTATAACTTAGAACAAGCTCTCTAGATTTAATAGTGGAGAAGCTTTAGATGCTAAGAAATGACTAACTTAGGCCACTAACTCGCAAGCTCGGATAATGTAACCTAAAGGTAAGGGATTCTATAATAGTTGGCTAAGTATCCTAATAAATCCAACTAACATATTGCCACTTTTGGAAATTGATAAGGATCATTACGTATCACTTGCTCATTCGTAGCTTTAGGATAAGGGAATTACCTAAAGGGTGGTCAATCTTAAGGATAACTCATAATCTATAACAATGAACCAAAATCCCAAACCAACCTAAACCTAAAAACACCAAATCAAGCTCACTCAATTCACATTCTCATAATTAATCTACCTAAACTCTTCATACACCTTCAAACCCAAAAGACACTAGCTAAACATTATGAAATTAATATAGAGCATAAACTGAAAATAAATCATAATCACAGAAACAATTATAAAACAAATAAACACAAGGCTAGGAATAAATAAAACACGACTATATTAATTAAAAGCAAGTTTTCCATACAAAAATAAATAAAAAATAACTTAAATAAGAAATAATAGAAAATAAATGAAGAAAAACATCAAAATAAACAACTATCTGAGGTCTAGAATAGAGTAGCAACAAGAAAACACAAGAAACTAGCTAAA
>JAOXYD010225007.1:0-18564 GCA_028565735.1 Pinacopodium congolense
TTTGATTTATTATGCAAGTGGCACTCTAAATGATGCCCAAAGTAATTACACCACAAATAAAAAGGAGATGTTAGCTACGGTGTTTACTTTCGACAAATTTTGGTCCTATTTAGTGCTTTCAAAGGTTATAGTCTCGTTTCTATAGGAATTTGACATTGAAATCAGAGACCAAAAAAAGGAAAAAGTTTAGTGGCGGATCATATATCTCATTTGGATGAAGTTGTGATGGAGAAAGAAGAAGCCCAAGACATTAAGAAGGTATTTCCTGAAGAGGATTTATTAGCCATGTTTACTTTGCCATGGTATATAAATATTGATAATTACTTAGTATGACCCTTTTCTTTATAAGAACTGTGCTGATGGAATTATTAGAAAATGTGTTCCTGAAGAGGAAATGCCCTCCAGTTTAAGTCATTGTCATTTTCATGAGAAAGGAGGACACTTTTGACCTATTAGGACTGCATATAAAGTGTTGGAGTACGGTTTCTATTGGATTACATTGTTTAAGGATACATTTAAGTATGTCAAATCTTGTGATAATTGCCAAAGGTTTGGAAATATCTCTAGGAGACATAAAATGCTACTAAATAATATTTTGGTATATGAAAATTTTGATGTTTAGGGTATCAAATTCATAAGACCTTTCCTTACGTCATATTCGAACTAATACATCTTAGTGGCTATAGATTATATAAGTAAATGGGTTATGTTAGCCCTATGGAATCCAAGAGGGGATGATTTGGGTGTTTAAAAATTTCTTAAGAAATTAAAACACTTTAAACACTTTAGACCAATTTCAATTAAATGAATTTTCTAACCAAAATTTAACATAAATGGTATGCCAAAATTTATGCCAATATTAAACAAATTCAAGCAATAATAAAGCAAACACAAATGCAAAAATATAAAAGAGATAGGGAAGAGAAGGAATACCAAGAGTTATAGAGGTTCTCCTACCCCAAAGATAGACTACGTCCTCTCTCCAACTACTTGTTATAAATTCACTAACAACAATGTTGGTTAAAGGTCAAGAAGAACTTTTACAACAATCTTGATTCAAGGCCAAGAGGAACCTTTACAACAATCTTGATTCAAGGGCAAGAGGAACCTATACCAATCTTGTTCTAGGTCAAGAGTAACCTATTAATCTTACTTTTCAAAAAGAGGGTGAAGAGTAATCATTACAATAATCTTTTTATGGCAAAGAAGAGCTTTTCTAATACAATCAAGTTTATGATTTTTGTCCTACAAGGACGGCCACTAATCCAAGCTCCATTGAGCTCTAAACCAAGTTTATATAGCTTATAACACCCTTGATCAAAATTAACACAAGATAAGGGCTCAAATGTAACAAATGCAATATAGAATGTCAATGCACAATTAAAGCCTAATCCAATCCAATTCAAAATCAAGGATTAACACAATTCAAATCTTCTTTATCCTAGATGAAGAGCAACTTATCAAATCTATTTTAAAGGCAAAGAGCAGCCTATACTACAATTAGTAACTAAACAAATCAATTCCCCCAATTTAAGTCACCAAAAACACCTTCTATGGTGTTTCTTTAAAGCCCAATCAATAAAACCAATTCTGAAACTTCTAAAGGCAAACCAGAAATATAAAAAGCCTCCTAACACTTCAAAAGGTCATAAACAATGTAATTCAATCAACAAAAACGTAATTATTACATACAGATTTTAGATTGAATATTTAGACATAAAATCTATCAAAATATGCAATCTTAAAGTTTCAATCTATAAACACATGTATTTAATCACCAAAATGATGCAAATTAAATGAAACAAACCTACTGTAACATCAATCTATATGTTAAAAATAAATTGTTGTAGTAAACATAATTTTAAAATACCAAACAAATGATCTAAATCAAGCATAAAGCTAGAATGCTCAAACCTGGACAGCTTTGAGCAACCTGCAAAGATTAAGCTTAAATAAAACATATAATCACTCAAAAATTGAAAACAAAATACTAGAAACCTCCTAAAACCTTAAGAAAACTGAAAACATCATATTTTCATCTTAACAAATGTGTTTAAATACCAAATCAAAATTGAAAAAAATGTTGTAGTGGAAACACATCAGTTTTAGGCATTCTGTGTTCTTTGAGCTCAAACACACGATTTTAGTGCTTAATATTTGAAGTAAAAGACCATATGCACTCTTGAGACCTTAAGAAAAATGTGTATGATAATTTTGAATCAATAAAAACATTTTTACAAGCTCAAAATTGAAAAACACAGAAGATAAACCAAAGTAAACCAAAAATAGAGATAGTTTTGATGTTGAGACTTTGAAAGCTTTAATCTAACAAAATAATGAATCAAAAAATCAATTGAAAAGTTTTTAAGTTTTGTCTATATCTAAACAAACTAAAAACATAAAATATACAGCACAAGAAAATGATTTAAAACACGAAAATACAAATTGAATAAAAGTTGTACAGAAAATAAGGAAAGCTTTGAATTTGTGAAGATTTTATCTTTATAATGTTGTTTTCAGGGCATCTAAACTTATTAAAACTATTTGGGAATTATATATATAGTGTTAGGAGAAGTTTGGAGTCATTAGAAATAAGGAATATCCATTAGAATGAGGAATAAAGACAAAAACTCAAAAAAGGATACTAGCCATTAGAGTCTGGACATTCAACGACACCCTCTGAGCTTATCAACGATGTCGTTGTGTGAAGAACAACTTGTCGTTGATGCTTCTTTAAACGGGGGTACAACGACACCCTTGGAGCCCACTGTTGAGGATAATCAGCCCACCGTTTTATGTTCATAAAGCATTAAAAACACTTCAAACCAAATCCAAAACTTTCCAAACAAATTCCTAACATTAATTAAGAGTTTAAGCAACTTTTAAAGCATAATTCAAGGTTGTTTAAATCATGAAAACATTTCAATTAATTTAAAACATAAGAAGTGCCTTGATTATGAAAGCTTTTATTTTTAATCAACTTTAAAGCCTTTTCAATCAATTCATAAATCATAAATTCATAACAAAAGGATGTTCAAACAAATTCATATATACATAAACAACACTTCAACAATATTTCAATTCCCTTAAACATATCAATGAACATACATTCAAACAATTCAACACATTTCATCTTAATTAAGCAACATTTAGCCTATATGCTATTCTAACTCAATTCCCAACATGTCAAAGCCACAATCAAGTTCTATTAATCACTAAAACCACAATTCAACTCCTATATGCCTATATGCAAATGTTCATGCAAATGTGAGAGCCCTTTTTAAGCATTGATTAAGATCAAGAAGACTTAAAACTTAAGACCTTTCTTAACCCTAACTAAACTGGATCTTCTTTCTCTTGATCTTTAATCTTCTCTTGATCTTCAAGCTTTATCATCACTTGAATTTTATCAATTGATCCTTGATATCTAAGCTCTTGATCATCTAATGCTTGAACTCTTCTACCTTAGGCTCCATATATATGCTCTTACACTTTAAATATCAACCTATCTTATAAATCATCAAAAACTTAAATATTAGTAAAAATAATGTTTTCTCATCATCAAAAAAACATTATTAAAACCACCTTGGTTCAACATATCAGAAATAGGGATCAATCCAATTCAAATAGCATATTAAAACATAACAGAATTTATTCTTATCAAACATATATTCAAATAATTTACTAATCATTCCTTAACCAAAAATTAACTTAGCCACTCATTTGAGTCAAGAAACAAAGCATATTCATTATTTTCATCATATCCTTGAAAAATAAGAATAAATAGTGATTTTAATAAATAAATAAGTTTAGAAAGCACCAAATCTGGCTATAAGCATGTTTATAGATCTGAATCACGTGTCTAGGCTATTACAATCCTCATAAACAAGCTTAAATCTATAAAACAAGATCAAAAAGCTGAAGAATACATGAAAAGATCCCTAAAACTGGAGAGAATCTAAAATTTTGTTAATGTGTTTCTCTCTTTTGTCTTGTTATTTTCAACTTCAAATGATCAATATATGTGTCTGATACAAGTTGGAAGAAAGTAGAGCAAGTTTTAATCAATTGAAGGAGGAGATCTAGCTAGAAATGCCATGACAGGTACCTAAATGGAACTTGAAATGGACCTAACGACGTTGTTATACCCCCACCATTTTACTTTGTAGATGGCCTTCAACAGTGGTCATTTATCCTTAAATGACACCTCAACTAGACATCTGTTTAGCCATAGATTTCAGAATTCTCTATAGATTTCTCCAATTTTTCCATCTTTCCAAATTCAAACTGCAATTATAAACATGTCTAAAGATAATTCAAACAATTTACATAAATTTGGAAGTGATGTGCATTAAACCATAAGTAAAAACAAATTAAAATTCATTAAATTAAGAACTTAACACTCCTCCAAAGTTCGACATTTGCTTGTCCTCAAGTAAATCAATTCACCATCTATCTCAAAACAACATATAAGTATAGGAAAACTTATCCAAACCATCAAACACCATCATTGGAAAGATTTCCTCAGGTTTTAAAGCATAATGAACCAAGAAGATGTTAAATATCCAACCAAACATATCAAGTCATAAAAAACGTTAAATTACTTCATACTTCTTCTAATTCAACCCAAAATCACAAATTAAATTCCATATGTAAAATGAAAAGTGCTAAAGCAAAATACATCATCTTTCAAACAACCAAACATCCTTTATTCATTAAAAACAAAACTTAAACTAAAAATGTGAGCATATAGAGCTTGGTTGAGAAATCACTTAACCTTTTTATATAAAGGTGAATATTTTATCGGGAACAACCTCTGGATACTCAACTAAATAACATCACATCAACTAGCTACTAACACCACTCTTTAACTTTGATCATTTGGTTCGAAGCCAATAAAATAAATAAAAATTCTCACTTATTAACACTTTACTTTCTTTTTCTTTAATTTTTCTTTTTTTTCATTTAGTGAAGCAAAATGGTAAAAATGTCTAAAAGAAGCCATATTTTGCTTTAAAAATATGCATTTTGAATATGGAATCTCATAATGATCATAAGGTCTCACTATCCAAAGCACGAAGCAATTTAAAATCATTTGATCTCTGACATTCTTAATCCATATAACATCTCAAAGGGGCATAATAAGTGAAAAAGAAGGAAAAATGTCCAATGATATGCATCAAAATAAAAAAAATCCACAAATTATATATTATCTTTTAAAAGTTGATACAATGAGATGTTTTAGGACAAGATAATAATAAGTGTGATGACCATCTATATAATTCTATACCTCCCCCACTCTTAAATTGAACACAGTTCCCAATGTTCATAAAACATAATAAATCATAAAAATAATAGAAAAGGGAATAAAAAGCACCTAAAATATCATATAATCTAAATGTTGCTCCGTCAAAATGTATCTGCGACTTGAAATAACACCTGAAAATGATAAAAGATGGATGAAAGCATCAGAGACAACATAAATAAAAGCAATGCTCAATAATAGATAAAATCAAAGAAAATCGAGCATAAAATAAAATAAAAGAAAAGCACACAAAAAGAAAGAAACACATTAACTATTATCCTAACATAAAAAATAAAACAAGGCACACACAAATTCAAAGATAACTAAAAGAAAGAGAGTCCTAAACCAGTGAGGATCATAAACAGTGAAAGTATTAGCATATTCCTCAACTGCGCTAGGAATATAACACTTGACTCTTTATCCATTGACTTTAAATGTGAATTAGCCATTTTTCATTTCAAATGCACCTAAAGCAACAACTTTTATCACTTCATAAGGACCAAACCATTGCGATTTCAATTTTACAGGAAAGAGTCTTAACCTTGAATTGAAAACTAAAACTTTATCACCAACTTTGACTTCGTGATAAATGCTATGTTTATCATGCCATCTCTTGAATCTTTCTTTATAAAGTTTATAATTTTCATAGGCATATAAACAAAATTCATCTAATTCATTCAATTGCAACAACCTATACTAACCATATTTTTTTAAGCTAAAATTTAGAAAGATCATAGCCCAAAATGCCTTATATTCCAACTCAACAGGAAATGACAAGATTTTCCATAAATCAGACAATAGGGAGACATGCTAATAGGTGTCTTATATGCAATGCGATATGCCCATAATGAATCATCTAATTTTAAAGACCAATCTTTTTTTATGCACTAACAATCTTTTCTAAAATTTTATTGATCTTGTAATTAGAAATTTCCACTTGAATGCCTATTTAAGGATGATAAAATGTGGCAATCTTATCACACCATATTTAGATAGAAGGGGATTGAATTATTTGTTGTAGAAGTGCAAACCTCCATCACTGATAATAGCTTTTGGTGCACTAAATCGAGTGAAAATATTTTTCTTTAGAAATTTAACCACACCTCTTGCCTCATTTATAGGCAAAGCAATTGCGTCAACCCATTTAATTACATAATCAATTGCAACTAAAATATATTGTTTAACGTATGATTTATGGAAAGTTCCATAAAATCGAGACTTAAAACATTAAAAACCTTACAAAATACGATGTTACTCAAATACATTTCATATATCCTGAAAAAGTTTCCAACTCTTTGACAATTATCACAAGATTTTACATGTTGAAATGAGTCCTTAAATAATATGGGTCAATAGAATTGAGACTCTAAAACTTTGTGTGAATTCCTAATGGGCCCGGAGCATCCTACCACTTCTTTAAAATGACAATGACTTAATATAGAAGGCAGTTCTTTACAAGGAACACGTCTTTTATTATTTCATCATAACAAATCTTGGAAAAGAATGGATCATACACAAAAATCTCTTAACATCAAATAGGAATTTCTTCCTTTGTTGATAAGAAAGATTATGAGGCATTACATTACTAGCCAAATAATTAACATAATCAGTATATCATGGCAAATATTTCTTTATAGCCAAAAATTGTTCCTCTAAAGACACTTCCTTAATGTCCTGATTTTCACCTTTTTCCATTTCTTCTTCACTTAATTGTGAAAGATGGTCTGTGACACATTTTTCAAGGCCTTTCTTATCCTTTATTTCAATATCAAACTCTTACTATATAAGGATCTATCTAATCATCCCGGTTTTGATTAGGCTTATTAATAAAATATTTCAAAGTCACATGATCTATATACACCATCACTTTTGAAAGAATCAACTAAGATCAGAATTTGTCAAATTTAAAGGTAATAGCCAGCATTTCTTTCTTAGTCATGGTGTAGTTCTTTTGGTCATCATTTAATGTCTTACTTGCATAATAAATCATATTATAATTTTTATCCTTTTTTTTGCCCCAAAACTGCACTAATTGGAAAATTGCTTACATCACACATCAATTCAAAGGGTTTGGACCAATCTAGTAAAACTAGGATCAGTGCACTTGTAAGCTCTTCCTTCAGCAGCTTAAAAGAATGCATGCACTTATCATTAAAAAAAAAAAAAAGGCATCCTCAGTTAAGAGATCAATAAGGGGTTTTATGATTTTTGAAAAATATTTTATAAATCTCTTGTAGAAGTCGACATGACTTAAAAAATTCCTAATTTCTCAAATTGAATTTGGAGGTGGAAGTCAAGCGATTACATTTATGCAATTTTGTGACTAAGTATTATGCATTCTTGGACTATAAAATGATACTTTTCCCGATTTAATACCAAATTTGTCTCCTTTCATCTCTTCAGCATCCTTTTTAAATTTTTTAAAAATAAGTCCAAAGATGTGCTAAATACTTAAAAATAATCCATATTAATACAAGATTCAATCATATCTGAAAATATTTGCTATCATACAGTGTTGCAAGGTGGCAGGGGCATTACATAGGCTAAAAGGCATGCATTTATAAGCAAATGTGCCCTAAGGATTTAAAGGTAGTTTTCTTATAATCCTTAAAGGCTACTAGAATTTGCAAATAGTCACTATACCCATCTAATACACAATGAAAACTGTACCCAACAGTCTTTTTATAACTTGATCAATGAAAGGTAACGATAAATTATCATTTTTAGTGGTGTCATTTAATGTTCTATAATATATGCGCATATACCAACCAATTACCTTTCCTATTACAATTAGCTCATCTTTCTAATTCTGAACTATAGTAGCGATGCATTTCTTAGGTACCACCTGAACTAAACTTAACCATGCTGAATCAAAGATAGGAAAATTTATTCCTGCATCTAAAAGCTTTACTACTTCTTTCATATTCGAGTTTAATCTTCACTAAGGTTGGACTAATGTCTGACTTCCTTCTTCCATAAAAATCTTATGTGCACAAATTAAAGGACTTAACCCGTTAATATTTGTAATAGTCTAACCAATGGCGCCTTCATGATCTCGCAAGACTTTCAACAAGCTATCCTATATACTTTCATTCAAAGATGATATGATATTGACATATAAATACGATGGAAGACTCAGAAATGTATACTTTAAATATGAAAAAAGAGGCTTAAGTTCGACTTTCGATGGTTCCTTTATGGATGGTTTAGGTAAAGGCCTAAACGATCCATTTAGAAGTTCATACTTCTTAAATGGAAACCAACCAGATGATATCTTTCTAACTTCTAACATGATTAGAATTTCACTTAATTCTTCTTCATTTATGTCTATGGACTAAGAATGAGTTAACACCTTTTGTAATAGATCGAAACATAACACAATAGAAGGGTCACTCTCAATATGATGAACTCCAATAAAATTGCATCAATCATAATCTAAAAGATGCTATATTGCCTTAAAAACATCAAATTTGAATCTCTTCATCATGGAGTCTTAAAATTAACTTGCCAGCATGCACATCAATCAATGCCTTAATTGTAGCCATAAATGGTAGTATTAAAATAATAGGCACCTTATTGTCTTTTTCCATATCCAACACTAGGAAATCAATAGGGAAAATAAACTTATCAACCTAAAACAAAACATCCTTTATGATCCCTCATGGATATGTAATAGAATAATCTACAAATTGTAAAGAAACTATTGCAGACTTTGGTTCTTCCAATCTTAATTATTTAAAAATAGATAAAGGCATTAAATTAACACTCGCTCTTAGGTCCATCAGTGCCTTATCTATTTGCAAGTTGCCTATTGTGCAAGGAATTGTAAAGCTACTAGGGCCCTTGAGCTTAGAAGGCAACTTCTTAAGAAGGATCATAAAACATTCTTCGTTAAGCTTCACAGTTTCATAATCTTCCAAATTACTCTTTTTATACATAATGTCCTTTAAAAAATTTGCATAATTTTCATTTATGCGATGACTTCAACAATGGGATATTTATATGAAATTTCTTGAAAAATTTTACAAATTGATTATCTAGATTTGCATTCCTAAATCTCTGAGGGTAAGGAATCATAGGATTGTATAGTTGGACATTAGGGCCAGCAAAAAGCCTATAGAGTCTCTCTTGCTCATCACTCTCTACTTCCTATCCCTTTTAGTCTCATTTTTAATTGCCACCATTTTTTCTTTACTCCTTTCTTCTTTTTTCATTCTTATTCCTATCTAAGTCTCTACTTTTAACCTCCTTACCACTTCTGAGGGTGATAGCCTTAGCATATTCTCTAGGGTTAGACTCAGTAGTGCTAGGTAATTTTCTAGGTGTACACTCTCGCATAAGGCTTGCTAATTGGTGTACTTTATTTACTAAATCTTTAATTTGACCCTGTATCTCTATCTAGTCTCTTGAATATATCTAAATATGGTCTCATCTACACTAGAATTCTCTTAAATAGGTGGATTGGTTTTAAAGCCAGGCGAAGGGTTCCTTTAAGGATTAGTTGGTGTGTTTTAGTAGTTTTGATTGTCTGCAAGAAATTAGGATGGTTTCTCCAACTAGGACTGTAAGTATTTAAAAATGAATCCCCTCTTTACCTATTAAAATTAACATATTGGGTTTGTTCAGATTTATCGATAAAGGGACTTCCTAATTGACAATCTAAGGATAAATGGAAAGTGCTACCATAACTTTCACATGTTATAGAACCTCTATAAGAACCACAACCAAGTTGCTTTCTAAGGTTTCCAATTGCTTACTAATAATTTCCATTTGAGTATCAATGTTGTTATACCATTTATCACATAAGCTCCTAATGGTTTCCTAGGATTTTGCTTAAAATTATATTGAAAACTATTGGTTTTTATCTCCTTAATTAACCTAAAAGCTTCATCCATAATTTTTCTCATTAGGTTTCCTCCATCGGTGGCATCTATCATACTATAGGTGGATGATATGAGTCCCATATAGAAAATATATACTTTATCAATAGTACTAAACTTATAACTAGGGCATTTAGATAGCATTTCACGAAAATATTTCTCATTCCTCATACAAACTCTCATTTTCATATTAAGAAAACGTATAGATTTAATTCTTCAATTCAGCTATCTTAACGAGTAGAAAGAACCTGGCTAAGAAGAAATTCATTAAGTCATTCTATATTGTGATGGAACTAGGCTAAAAAGTATTCAACCAAGTCTCAGATTTATCCTTAAGAGAAAAAGGGAATTGCTTGAGCTTAATTGCATCATCTAGAACTCCTTAACTTCTAAAGAGATCACACACATCTATAAAATTTTACAAATTGTTATTAGGATCTTCTAAAGACGAACCACCAAACTAGGAAGATTTAATGATAGAAAGAGTGCCATATGGAACTTCAAAATCATTAGAATCTATTCTAGATCTAGCAATGCTAGCCATTGATATACTTCTATTTCTTAATGTCAATTCCATCATAGTAAGTTTTCTATTTTTCTCTTAAGGTCTTACAACTAAGTGTTCCTAGTGTTCCATTTCTAAAGGATTAGTTTTTATGTGACTTTCTCTAGATATGCTAGGTTCTGATGCCTTCTTTTACCTATGAATGGTTCGTTCAAGTTCTGGATCAAAGCCAAGCTTCTCAGGCTTTTGGCCTTGAGTTTTCATACAAGATTAAAATTTTAAATAAAATAAAACAAACTACTAGATGATTAAACAAACACACTAAAAAAACGCACTTCAAATAAAAGCAAACAAAACAATTTAAACAATATTAACAAGTTGTCAAGTAATTGACACCAATCTATTCCTAGTATTCCATTTATGTTGGATTCCATGGAAACGTCGCAAAAAACTTGTTATTGGTTACCTATTAAGGCAATAGATCTAAATTAATTATCCAATTAAGCAATTAAAGCACACTTTCCTAAAATAATCACGTAAATAACTTATCGGCAAGTATACTGATCACAAGTAATATAATGGAGTATTTTATACTCAAATTTTCATCTCACGGGGAATCAACTGTGCAAATACTAAGGCAATTGGATCATAACTACCTAGAGACTCCAAATTGAATGAAATTACGAACTAAAGTTACCAAATTTAACTAAAGCTACAAGTTATGCAAAGAAAACTAAAATTAAGTTGAGGGTTGCCTAATGGATTAAATGGTTAAGGAATTGTTTTCAATGATCTAAATGAATTAATTAAGGATTAAGAGGCATGCCTAGGTTCACTTAACTAATTCAATACAAGGCTATGGTTAAGTAAATGTCTTTTCTCTAACTTTCCTAATGTATAGCTTGGTCCACCTATAGTTTTATGAAGTAGGTTCAAAGTTTAAGAAACTTAATCTAAAAAATTCCAATTTTCAAATTAAAACCTTTAAGATTAATCAACTAATGGTTATGTATTAATTAAAATCCTATTATTTATTTGTTATTCTAATGATTAAGCTAGTTGGTCATATGTCCTTAAGCTTCTTTAACCTTTATCTTTAGTGATAAAGTTAATATAAGCATTAAGTATTCAAAATAAGTAAAGGTAGCCGTCAATCATGCACCAACATGCATTCAACTCATATAATTTACTAACCATTCCTTAATCAAAAATTAACCTAACCACTCATTTGAATTAAGAGAAAGCATATTCATCATATCCTTGAAAAATTAGAAGAAAGAGTGGATTTAAATAAATAAACAAGTTTAGAAAGCACTAAATTTGGCTACAATTACGTTTATAAATCTAAATCACGTGTCTAAGCTATTATAATATCTAAAAAAACGAAACAAAAAGATAAATAACACATGAAAAGATCCCTAAAACTAGGGAGAATCTGACCTTTTACTCTAAAAAAATGTTTCTCTCTTTTTTCTTATTATTTTGTTCTTCATATGATTAATATATATGTCTACTACAAGTTACAAACAAGTGGAGCAAGTTTCAGCCAATGGAAGGAGGAGATGAAATTGGAAATGTCATGACAAGTACCAAAACCACATTTGAAATGGGCATAAATGACATTGTTATACCCCTACCATTTTACTTTGTAGATGGCCTTCAACGGCAATCATTCATCCTTAAACGATGCCTCGACTAGACCGCTCTTTAGCTCTAGATTTCATAATTCTCTGTAAATTTCTCTAGGCTTTCCATCTTTCCAGCTTCAAACTACAATATACATATGTCTAAAGGTAATTCACACAATGTAACATCAATTTGGAAGCAATATGCATTAAACCATAAGTAAAAACAAATTAAAACTCATTAAACTAAGAAATTAACAATCCCTAAATCTAATAAGCTTAGACTTAGGCCTTCTAAAATTCATGCCTTTTATATAAAATTATTTATGGATCAAATAAATAATTTAAGTTTAAAAGAGGAAAGATGTTTTTATGACCATTAATAATGTCTTGATTGAGTGGAGTAGATCTTAATCCTTAGCTGGTTCATATCATTAGAAGAGTTTTAATCAAATAGCTAGTGCTAGACTGAATTAGTAGTTTAGCTATTTTATCTAATTTTAAGTTTTTTTTATCAAATCATTAATTGTATTTATTGGATAAGTAAACAATGTGTGACTTAGTACTTAAACCTAAGTACTTGAGGAATACGATACTCAGTTACTTAAACCTAAGTCCCTGAGGAATACGATACTTATGATACTTGGCTACTTACCATTTGTATTACTTATTGACATAGGTATATTTGTCTTTAGTTAGTATTAGGATAGCAAAGTGAGTTATAATTAATTTGATATAGATCATAACAATCACCACAATATGTGCACAATAAAGGTGCATATGCCCTATATGCATTTTTTTAGCCATATCTAGGTCTAAATTTATTATGAGTCTAATATTAATCATTTTTCATAAGTTACAAGTATGTCCTATCATTAAGTCCACATTGTAAGGGTCTCCTAGGTCTTGATTTAGAACTATACATGTATGCATAATGTCTTTACCTAGGTTTTGTTCTACTAGTGGATGGATTTTATCAAAATTCCTAGGCAAAGATTCATCCTCTATATTCTTACCCTTGACGAATATGATCTTATTACTAATAACTCTAGTTTAATTGATAATAAAAGGAAATGGGCTAGCCAAATCTGACAATAACAGCTAAGAATGATTATACGATTGTTGTTGATGAAGGTCCATTTTCACTAGTATATCCTAAACCATATTTGTCATTAGCCATTTTTTATGCACCCAATATGGTTTCTAGTTTTTCATTCCCTTTAGTACATTTAATAAGAGATTCCTTAAAGAATTTGATGTGCATATGAATGTACCCAAGTTTTAATCAAAATATACCAAAGAATCATACTAACAATATGATAACACACAAATAGGCAAATGTACCTATCGGTATGCAATATAATTATGTTGAATCCAAGTGTCAAATCCACAAGGACTGCTATTATCAATGAATTTCTATCTAAATTATATAGCCTATCAAATGGTAAAGTGATTGATTTAGTTGATAAAGAAAACAAATAAAACATTTAAAAGTAAATGCCTAAGACAAATCACAAGGACTAACACTCAATGATGAAGCTAGAATTTAGGTAACTAATTCCTCTAGAATGCATTCGTATTCATTATTAATCTTGATTCAACTTGTTTTCTAGATTCATTAGACCTTAAGATAAATCACACTCTCTCCTGAGTTATGAAATCCTATTTAATTTGATAAATCAAGCGAAAATGCTTTCTCTCTTAACCTATCGATTAAATGCATTAATTCATTTTGTTGAACCTATTGTTTTGGCTAAGCTTACACCTAACTCAAACATCTTATGTAAGCTTATCACTAAATCTCCAAGCAATATACTTTGCCTATAGAATGATTTAAAGTGTATAATTGATTTCTCAATCTAATTATAAACAATCAATGCATTGAAATCAAAGTTTACGTTCCCATAATATTCAATATACAAAGTCATTGATATCCATAAACAAATATAACACAAAATATGAAAATCTAAATCTAAATCAAAAATAATAACGAATACTACATCCTAGAGTTCATATAAACCCAACTCCTATGAAAAGATCAGTTCTTTCACATTGTATGAATCACATAAATAACCATAAAGAAGAAGGAAATTGAAAAGCTTATAGAGAATTGTCTTAAATCCCTGACTCCTTGATGATTGTTGTATGAAATCCTATCATTGATCTTTTGATTAATGTGTTTCGATTTTTCTTCATCTTTAAGACTATGAGAAAACCTTCAAAGATTTCTTAGGACTTATTAATTCTCCCTTAATGACTACTAGATGGTGTCTAGAGTTAAGAAGATCACAAAAATAACCTAAAACAAATTATTTGTGTAAAAGGGGGCACACTAATTATAACCAAGATCATGGATGTGATTCTAGCCATAATTTCTTTCGACCAAAGATCACGGTCGTGATGCTGGCTGAGATCCCTCTAGCTTTTATACTCCTCTTTTTCTTCTCTTGACATCTCTTCTGTTTGTTTGTTGGCCATGAAATTTGATATGAAGCTTCCCAACATGATATCCTTGCTTCTTAAGTTGCTTTAATATCACTTTAAGCTTGAAGGAAAAATCTTGTTGCTCTTCAAAGTCCTATAAAACATTATCAAACATAGAAAAAAATTACGTAACGTCTCATTTAAAGAATTCAACTCAATATGCATATGAATCACATGGATTCCTTTAAAACTCAATAAAATAATCACCAAATCATACTTAAAATATGTATGCTTTAGGAGCTATCAAATAGCCCCCACATTTAGTATGTTGCTTTTCCTCAAGAAACAACTTAAACATCCACTAAAACAACATCGTTCAAGAGTTGATAATTAGTTAAGTACAAATAAAAATCAATCAATGCTTTTGATTTAGTTTACAAATCAAAATTATTTCATAAAAAAAACTTTGTTAGCACATACTTAATCACACTGTTAGTAACTAGGAAACCTTCAATATATAATATCAAGCATTTATGAAGTTTTATATGGATCGTCATGCAAACTTGTTTAAAGAAAGTATCATTACTTCAAAGCATAATTAAAGTTTTAATTTATTGAAATTTTGGGGTTTCACCTTGTCTTTTGACAAGAAGGCAAATATGGTTACTCAACTCGGTTACCTTTCTTGATTTGTTTACAATATCATCTAAATTTTTGGCATGAAGATGACCATTTTATTGTGAACACCCCCTATTACTCAATTAGCTCACAATTGCAAATGGCTAATAGCTCCACTCATATACTTTAACCTTTTTATCGATATGAATCCAACGGAGTGAAAAAAAAATTCTCTCTTTATTTAAGCACTTACACACTTTTCATTCATTAAAAGTATAACCTATTCCAAATTCATACAATAACTCATATGCAACAACATTAGAAATTTAACATTAAACACCAAAGGTGCCTAGAACCACATGCAATTCACCAAAAACAAAAAAAATGGAGTCAAATTTTAAGTTAAAAATCATTCAAGAACTATTTAATGCTCATAAAATAAAAAACACTGATGAGATTAAAAAATCGCAATTAATAAATAAATCTCAATTTCCATTATTCATATATTATGCTCAGGTGATTCCAATTAGACTTTTAAAAAATCAAGTTTGTTAATATATGATCGATCATGTCATATTCAATCCCCCCCCCCCCACTTAAACCAAACTATCCTTAATTTAGAGGATCAAAACAACTAAAGTTCATTAAAATAAGAGAGGGGATAGAAGAACGAAACTCCTATGAATAATGAAGTCCATGTTGGAGTATGACTATGGTGACTTAAAGTTGAATCCATCTAGTTGAAGGCTTCAAAAGTTAATGACAGAGGCTTATGATTGAAACCTGAAGATCATAAATAAAGCCTAAGCTATTTAAAAATAGTTAGATCAAGATAAGATTTTAAAAAATAAAACATCACCAAAATGAAGAATCTAAGTCCTACAAATCAACTAATCATGATGAAATGAAAACAAAATAAAATAACAACGTAAATAAAATATCAAAGAATAATAAAATCAAACCGAGTCACCTAGGATCCATGACTCACATCAATCCTCAGCTGGCAACAGTGGTAGTGGATAATGATACTGCATGTGTTGCGACCACCATCCCTGCTATTGATCTCATCTCTTTTGCTACATCTTTTGATCCTCTTCCCATCTAGCTTAAAAGTTAGCTCATCTGGTGTCCTTGATTACTTGATAATTTCTCATCTCAAGTCATAATGCTTCCAACTGGGCACTAAGCTAATCAGATCCCATGGCATCAGATGGTGTAAAACTTGTAAAGGGTCCAGTGCTAGTATCTCCACCCTCTTTATCATCATCAAAATCATCACTATCCTCTAACTTGTTACTTGTATTTCTTTCATTAGATGGCATTCGAGCTCTCTTGAGTGTGAGGTGACCATTTTCCCTATTTTCTAACCCCATTTGAATCCATACTAAAGATTATGGGGGTTCCATATTGATCTCTCTCCTAAATCTAATCTGTCTAAGCTGACCCAAAATTATTTAGCTAACTTTGTGATATAAAAAGAGCTGCTTAGTATCCCCTAACTTTGCTTCTCTAATGGGAGAAGTGGAGGGCCAAAGCACCTACGATGTTAAAGTTATAACTACGAGTCATACACCATAACTGAATAAGCTCACTTAATTTCATTTCTCCAGAGTTTTCTTATGATCCTCTTATAGTGAGTTTGATTACGCAATAGAGAACTTAGAGTGCTGGAGAAGTCGTCTTGGTGCTCTTTGTCACACCCACCCTATATTGTCCCTCACCAATTCTATCCCAAAAATAGGATGCTTAAGTTTGAGTTACAAATTCTAATCTAGCATATCTTGTCATTTTTCTATTCTTTAAATGTCCATATTCCACTCCAAACGCCAAATGTAAGTCCCTAGTTGATAGTAAGAAGCAGTTTCCACCTTGCTAGAATTACACAACATCATTTTGATCAGTCTTCACCATCTATTTTGAGAACTAAAAGGCAACTAAGAACTCACAAAACAAGTTCTAATAGTGTAGTTCCCTTATTTCGACAAAGCAATCCCACCCCCTTCCTTCAGATAATATTGAACAAAGTTTGCTATGTCTAAACTCTCTAGATCTTTGAACAATAAATACTTAGTGGGGTTAATTTTCAAACTGTTCAATGTGTTGTACTTGTGGATAAGCTTAGGGTGGGTAAATTTGAGACTATATGGTGTGATTCCAGTGTTTCTAGAGGAAGAGGGTCTGTCACGGCAAGCCTTCTTAGCTATTTATTTTTGTCTACCCATGATTCTTGTAGAATTACTAAAACAGTTGTGAATGTGCAAGATAATATTGAACTCTAATAAGTTATACATCATGAAAATGTCTAAACACAATACAATGATAATCTAATCATTAAAAAATACTTCACATAATTGAGCATATAATGTAGCTTAAGATTTAACACATGCATGGTTCACAAAATATTTTCAAAACCAACAGTCTAGCTCAAATAATAAGAACGACATGAAAGTTATGGATCAAGCAAGAGAAGGGAAAATTTTGATGATGCAAACACAATGTGCAGATCTCCTTAATCCATGAAGATCATATGAATCTAATGGAAAACTTTCAAGTCACTCTTAATTTAATTAAACACCAAATGCATCCTATTCCATTCTTTAAACATCCAAATCTTAACTAAACATTCCAATTTCAATCACTATTGCTCTTTTCAAGAATGTCAACATCCATAGATGATCTTGTGTACCTAATAATCATCAAAGATATCAAAACCAAAAATTTGAAAGGAAAACATATGAAATTTTTAGAACTTATCATATCCTATGTGAAATCACAGTCAAATCAACAAGTTAAGGTATAGTTAATATGAAATAATGAGTAATTCATGAGATATAACATCCTAACTAACAATCAAAAACCTAAATGATGAAAATTGGCATTAGTTAGCCCAACAATGTCTCACTCGTAAAGAAGCCCTAAAGTATAAATGAAACATAAAGTTATAAGTGTACGATAAAAGATGAAGAACATACATTGTGAATTTGATGAGGAGTAAGTGAAGTAATGATCAAAAACTTATGTTAAGAAGTTGAATTAGGGTTTGGAGAGTGATCGAAGGTGAAAGATGAGAGATAGGAGTGAAAGGATATGAAAATAAGGGTGAAGGGGTCAGGGTGTGTTAAAATATCCCAAATCTAACTCCCGGTTTCCGGAGACCCATCAACGCTCTCACCTGAATCATTCTTGGTTTCTATGGATTTCAAAAAC
>JAOXYD010225017.1:0-18564 GCA_028565735.1 Pinacopodium congolense
GATATTCAAATTTTAATGATATTTTTATAATTTATAAACATTGTTATTTTACATTCAATATTATGAAATAATATTAAATTATATAAGATAGTAATTATTTTTATTACATAATAAAATTTAAGAATTTAAAGTTAGTATATATATATATTTTAAAAAATTATAACTGTAAAATTTATAATTTATACTTTAACTGTTGCATTACTTATAAATTTGAAATGCACATTACAACCGCATTTAAAATCTTATGATAAAGTAAGTCGCAATTGTGACCCCAAATCAAAATTTTATATTAAATAAGAAAGGTGGGCAAAGAAGTGATTATTGTAGAGTCTATCAAAAAGAAGTCGATGATATATTCATATATCAAGCCAAATTCAATTCCCCTTGCATGAAAAGGTAAGGATAATTTTAAAGTTTATACGAAGAAAGATGTGAAATCCTTCAAAGGATGACAGATTGTTCAGAAACTTGCTAACAGATATCAACATAAAATTTTGATGAAAACTAAAGAAAGATAAGGAAGGCAAATTTGGAACTTGTTTTCTCTGAAAGAGAACTTGTTGGGGATAAGGAACTTTTAGCAATAGAAGAAGTTGAATGGATAACAAAAACTTAATGTTTCCAGGTTGGACATCGAGGGGAAGTATTAAAGATGAAACATCTTTCCAGATAAAATTTATGTGGACCTAGACCATTAGTTAAGCAAAGCGGTAGAATTATGGTGCAGAACACCACAAAAAGGTAGAGTGACATGGCTAAGCGATTGAGTGGCGGAGCGATAGGGCATATAAAATGACAGATCAACAAAGCCACAAGTGAATAGATCGCCAGGTAGACAACTACTAGTGTGCAGAGGTGAAGTACGTAAACCATTAGAATGCAGAACGAAAGTACAAGGATGGATCCCGCATGAACAACGCGTGAACGGTGTATAGACTTTTGACGAAGACCCGCCATCATAAAATGATCAAAGGTTATATGTATGAAATGTTGAGGAATGGGAGAACGACGAAGGAAGAATCAAAGGAAACCTTGTTCTATTTTTTTTAAAATATTAAAAAAGAGAAGTAAGGTACCTATAGATATAATTAATATATATTCTAAATGACTTACTAAATATGAAAAGATTTACTAATTATGATAATATTTTTGTAGTCACAAAAAAACTCTAGCACATTCATATGTTATATTTCTTATAAATAACTCAAATTATTTTCAATTTCAAATTATTATTTTCAACATCCTCTCTTAATTTGAAATTTTCTTCATTATACCAAAATTTAATCTTAATCTTGGAAAATCTTTAGACTTCAATGGCTTTCTAAAGATATTCCCAATCATGAGTCTTCACTTATTTTAACTCTACTTCTTTGATGGAAATATATTCCCTAATGAAATGATACATTGTATTATATGCTTGTTTCAATTATAGAACACTGAATTCTTAAAAAGACTTTATCAATACAAATTTATGTAGCTTCTTGTGGCAACTAAAGTTCCTTCAACAATTTTCTAAGCTAGATAACAGGACAAGTTTATGAAGTTGCTAGCATATATTCGAACTCACTAGTTGAAAGGCTAATAATAGATTACTTCTTTGAACTCTATACGATAGCATAATTTCCCACAAAAATTGCAAAACCAATGGTAGTCTTTCTATTAACAACATCGCCAGATCCCATCAGCTTGAAATTACTAGAAGAGGAATATAGTAGTTCACAGTGAAGTGTTCTTTTTGGGTAGCAAAGAATCCTCTTAATAACTTTCATGTGGATGGGTAGGAGCTTCTACAAACATATTCACTACTTTAACTACATAAAGGATATTGAACTTTATATATGTTAAATATCTCAAACATCTCACAAGAATTTTGAAAACAATAGTTTTTTTTTCTTTTTCTCCATTTCAAACTTTGATAACTTTAGTCCAATTTCAATAAGTGTGTTCACGAATTACAATTAAATATTTTGAACTTCTTTGAGACCTTCTTGACATATCCTTCTAGAGAAATGAAGACCATATAATTTATTCTTATCAAGAATATTCATTAAATATTAGATCAATTTCTCTTGTATCTTTCATTTTCCTTGGATATTCACTTGAACTTTCTTTATGAGGTAATAGAAGTGGTGAAGGAGGTGGTTCATTTCTTGTATAGGAACCATAGTCTTTTTTTCTTCTTTTTATCCAAAATATAGAAGAGAATCATAAATTTTCTTTTTATAAGCCTCCCAATTCCACGTGTCTTTTTCATCTGATCCAAGATCCTAACTTATCACCACTTTCCCATTGTTTGGATTGTATAATATGTAGCCTTTGGAATATGAATCATAATCAATAAAGACAAGTTTAACAATTTGATCATTAAGCTTAGATCTTTCTTAGGATGGCATTTAAGCATATGCAATGCTTCCATAATTTTGCAAGTGATAAGTATTAGGCATTCTTCTACTCTGTACTTCTTGAGGGGTTTGATCCATTATCTTAAATCATGGAAAAGTTGATCAATTTTTCACAATAATTAAATACAAAAGGTAATAAATCAATGTACAAGCATCATCATTCCGTCGTAGAAAAATTAAGTGGCTACATCTATATTATAGAAGAAAGAACTTAGTATCTCAGTAAAAAAGAATTACAAGCAATCACCTTTACTATATTGTACTCAAAACATGATCAATAAGTTAGAGGGCAAAATAGTCAATTTCAACCTTAAGGTTTCGATCAAAATTTAGGTTAGACCCTAACGTTTCAGAGCGTTAAAAAACAACCCTAATGTTTCATAAACGTTTAAAAACAACCCTGATCAAACTTTCGTCAAGTTAAACTATTAAATGTCACGTGGCAGTGCCACGTGGTGTACTCTGATTGGCTCGTATATTTTGCAGGTCCCACATGCCACGTGGCATATTTTGCAAAAAAAAATTTCATGTTGATCTCACAAAACTACATGTCAAATGTCATGTCGTTTTGAAATGAAGGATGATAATTCAGTTGCAGTTGGTGCGAATTGAACTTGAAACCTTTTACAAGTAAGATAATCTTCTTACCAAATGTGATATACTCATAAGTGGTAATCTTACACAACACAACCTCTATTTAAGGTAGTTGAAAAAGTTACATAACCAACTGCCACGTGCCACTCTGTAATTGGATACATGTGTTTGTGGGTCTCACATGTCACGTGGCATCTGACGTGCAGTTTTGTGAGACCCACATGACATTTTTTTGAAAAATATGCCTGGCATGTTGAACCAGCAAAATATACTGGCTAATCAGATTACGCCACGTGACACTGCCACGTAGCATTTAACAATTTGACTTAACGAAAGTTTGACCAGAGTTATTTTTTAACATTTTTAAAATGTTAGGGTTCTTTTTGAACATTTCTGAAACGTTATGACTATTTTTTAATGCTCTGAAACGTTAGGGTCTGACCTAAATCTTGATCGAAACCTTAAGATTGAAATTAACTATTTTGCCTAAGTCAAAGATATTATTTAAGATCATCAAATAATAAAGAGCAGTTAATGATGAAAGTTAACAAAAAAAAGAAAGGGAAAATTATGCAAATTAGAGTGTCAAGCTTCCAAAAGACTTCCTTCTTTCTCTTTTATCTCAATTAGATGAAAAATATCTTCAAGAAGCCTATTCACACGTGAATAAAAATGATAAACCAAGTTGAAACTTCTAAAAAAAAGGCACCCAAGAAACAAGAGAACCAAGCCACCACGTTGACTACTAAAAGTTGCTCTCTTGCACTAGGGTTTTTCTCTCTTCAAATTTGCAGAATTTTTTGGGAACAGGTTCTACCTCCTTTTTTTTTAATTAAATAAATTAATAAACTGAAGAGAATATAGAGACAAGTCAAAACAACAAAGATCAAGAGCAAGCCTCCAACCCCTAAGGGAACCTAGAGAGAAACAGACTCAACTAACTCACTCCAGGAAGCAGGCACTAAATCGGGCAAGAGAACAATTACAAGCAACATCACCGATCTATAAGATTTGAAGTTAATCCCCTTCCTTTACATTCAGACGCCAACGATTCCTTAAACTAGAGCTAAAAAGAAGGTGAATAGAATGAGAAACCCAATGCAGTCTAATCTTGTCCCATATAAGCATGAGAAAAACATCTTGATCACAACTTCGATCCTAGAACATACGTTGGTTTCTTATTGGCAAATACTTTAGAATAAATAAGTCACTGCTACCTTAAAGGCCAGAAAATCGCCTAAACTAATTGCATTAATACTACAACACCAACTAATGAACCCATTCCACTCTTCTAGGGCATCAAAGCCACTTAACCAGACAAGATGGGTCCATAAGAACCGGGAAAAATTGCACTGGAGCATCAAGTGTTCCACCGACTCCTCAGCCTGCAAAAAAATAAAGACACAACCAAGAGAGACATTAGCGTATCTGAGGAGCCGATCATAGGTGGTGAGTCTGCCTTTGATTGCTAGCTAGAATATATATGAGGCCCTAGGGCGGCATTGCTTGAACCAAACTAGATTAGACCAAGGAACCTCATCTTGAGTAGGATTGAAAAGAGATCTACAGGAGGAGTTTGTGAAGTTACCCAAAAGAGTCCAACACCAAACAACCTGGTCCCTTGCCGAGTTGTTCAACGGAAAGTTAACTAAGAAGTTTTCAATAGAGGAGTTAGGCAATCCCTCTAACAGAGCTTTGTGAGTAGTTAAAACAGCCCTCACTGAGATGTGCCAAGGGAGAGCCTCTTTAAGGGTCTCAAGCTCCACACAATCCCAACAGGCGCTACCAAGAGCCTAGTTGGCTGACCAGAAGCAACTGTCCTTCCCATCTCCTATCTTCACCTTGGATTCTAGCTAAATGAGATCACGAAGCTTCAAAAAGGTGGTGGAGGACCAGAGTAAGAGTCGGACTGAGGTCTACAACACCAAAGGCATTTACCCTTTAACCAATACCCATGCATCCATTTACTCTAAAGAGATTCTTTATCTGTTAGTAGATGCCAAAGCCTCTTACACAACAAGGTTCTGCCTCCTTTTTGTTAAGTCTTTACACATATTTATATCTCTTTTCTTCTACATGCCATTAAAGAAAATTTTACTTAATTTGAAGTGATTAGAAAATTTATTCCTAAAATAGTGCTTCATACTCAAAAGACAACATCAAACTAGTTAGAGAGGAATTATAGTGATTTCAGCGTCTAAGATTTTTCCTTATTTTCAGCCAATTTTCTCATCAATCTCCACATCATATAATTATATTTTATATGTTGTAATTTTTCCAAAGATTCCCCCCTTGATTAGGAAGAATTAACCCTTATAAGTACTAATTTGACAAGAAGATCCTATATAAACATGATTCTTATTTTAACTTAGGAAACCAACATAGAATTTCAACCATAGATTCATATTTGAATTATCCAACTTAAAATTTTGTTTCTCAGTCTAATTGTGACAGCAAATTTGTTCAACCCACTCTTATTTGCACTTTAGACATTTTCTTAGTAAGTTTCCATCTTATTCCTCAATTATTCTCCATATAAATCTTTTATGGTTAACCAAGATATCCCTTTATCTTCATGCATCTTGATCATTTTCCATGTAATCTCTCTCTTATCTAAATTAGTTTTACTAAAATTCAAATAAGCACACCAATTAAGATATAAATAAACAAGATAGAAATACAAAATAATAACAAAATACCAAAAAGTTTACTGAATTTACTACTAATTCCTGTAAAATGTATTCAAAATTCTATGTCAAATGTAATCGTATACACAAAACAAAGGACTCCTCTCTTTAAATAATAACGTCATCCACATCCTATTTTTGTATTATTAAATGAGTTTAATAAATTGTCCATATGTTATTCACCACACGAAACTTAGCATACTTTCAAGGTCGCATAATAGGAAATTAACCAAATCAACTGAGTGAAACACGTAAGGGCAAGAATGCAACCATACACATTTTCAAATGTTTGAGGATCTAACTCCTAGTTATGATGAAGGAATCTGCTATATTGGTGCAAAAAGTAAGCGAGGTGACGAGAGACACGAGTTTTTGAAGTTCCAAAATGCGTAATAGAAAAATTGTGATTCTAAGAAAGTTTTTTTTTCATAAAAATTAATTCTCTTATGATGATCTAAAATATATTGAAAATATAGAAAAAAAATTTAGCCTAAAGTTAAGAATAAATCATAAAAATTGATGAAGTTATATATATAAAGTACTCCTTTGAGTTTTTTTGTTTGTTTTTCTCTTTTTGAATATGTTTTCGTCTAAATGAAATATTAGTTTCCTTTAATCTGAAAAATCAAAGGTTAAAATTTTAAATTAATTGATTTTTCTTTTTGTTTTAAATTCAAAACTAATGCAAAACTTGTTTTCTTGTTATCCATTTTGGTTTTCAATTTTTCTTAAATATAAAAGTTTAAGAATTTGTCATCACGGTCTTATCAAATCTTGTATTGTTAAAAACGAAGTAGGAATGGGTAAATTTAATCTATAAATAAAAGAGGGTTAGGTAATATATGGCATATGTTTACCCATATGAGATTAATAAACGAGTAAAAAAATTATAATCTAAGAATTAGTGTCTCACTTAATGAATAAAAAATCATAACCTAAGAGCTAATGCCTTAATAGGTGAAAAAAAGTCCATAAAAAGAAGAGAGATGAAGAGAAAAAGAAACATTTTAATGGACTTATTTATCGACCGATGACGTGAATCGGTTGGCTGATTTGCCGTGAGTTTTTTTCATATTTTTACTTTAATCCCTAAAAATTTTAAAAATTATAAACTTACTTCAGTTTTAAACTAGTCAGCTGATACGAATCGATATGAATTGATATACCGGTCCCGCACAATATAGAACCCTCCCTGTACCGCCTTTTAGCAGGTTAGTATAAACCATACCCAAAACACTGATCTAAATAATTAGTTTTTTATTTTGGAATCACCGGAAAATTTTATTGGTGGTTGATGCGAATATGCATGGGATCAATGCCATCTTATAGAAAGCACGCCTGCAACGTGACATGCAAATTAAAAATGCATCAGAAATGACTGATTAAGCACATGCAGCTTTGAGTCGCCTACTTCATCCATTATCTTACTATAAAAGACAAGAAAAATGGAGTTTGAATGGCTTACTTCCAACTCCATGTTTTAATTAATGAAGAAACAAACAACGATGTCAGCCTTTCCCTCAAAAAGAGGTTTAAGTGGAGTATTAATGAACAACGCCAATATCTCATTAATAAAAAAATAGGATTTAACTACGTCATATTTCAGTCATCACTTTTTATAGTTATTTTTATATAAAATAATAAAAATAATAATAAAATAACTTTTATCTTATATAAAAATAATTATAAAAAATTATCAGTAAAATAATATGTAATTTTTTTCTTAAAAATATTCTCATTTCTCGATCTCTTTCTCAAAGTATTTATGTAAGGGTGAAAGTTTGTCAAAAAATAAAAAGGAATTTTTTGAAGTAAATATTCAAAAGCCAGGATCCAATCTCATCTCATATATTGAGGAATAAAATAAAATTTATTACAATCTTTTGAAAATCAAGATTAACTTTTCGTGCATAGTTTTTGTATAATTCATTTATTTCATCCTACAATTTTAAGATTTTACATATAAAATGAAATTAATGAAATTAATATCTAATCTATTTGAGTTTAATTATATTAATTCTTTAATATCAATAATTTTTTATTTCAATTACATTTCAAAATTATTTTTAAAAGTATTATTTCACCTTAGTCAAGGATTTCCAAAGTCAATATTAATGAAAACAACAAATCATTTTCCCTAATTACTTTAAAGTGATAAATCGTATATTAATCACTTAACTATTTCCATATAATTCATCCAATGATTATCGAGTGAATTATCCATAAATACGATAGATTTAAAGGTGTGTCAAAACACAAAAAATTTCTCTATAAACTATTTTGGAGACATTAAATCAATTAATTACTTATATAATCATCACAATAAGCATTTTTACATACCAAAAAAGGAATATCCTATATGGAATTTCATATCCAATCAATTCAATGAACTTATTCCTTAAGAAATACATATACGTTTGTTTAACTATCTTCGTATTTTATTCTATAAGATTTACTAGTTCTTTTATAAGAAAAAATATATAATGTGTGTTAACTTATTTAGTCTATCAATTCTCAATATTAATAAAAAGACAAATGGGAAAATTTTTGGGATAATATTTTAATTCAATATAAATCTCATATTTATTATCTCATCGCATTTATTTAGAAAGTATAATTATTCTATAAACTTTATTCTATATATTAGTTAATTACAAACACATGCATAAGATCAATAATTATTTAATTATTTTCAATTTTTAAAAAAATAATTAATTTCACATATATACAACTAATTAATTGGTTGTAAGACTAACAATTTCTCACTTTCACAAAGTCAATCTCGTAAGTATCTTATATCATATCACCATATGGTGATCATGTTAGTAATGAGATAGTATTTTGATATGAGAATTATACACGATTCTCTTTAGATAATAGTTAAACTTTACAATTTTCATCTCAATTATCATTATAATTAAGAGAAATTTGTTAAATGCACACTTGGTTTCTTGATAAGGCCTTGACTACTTTTTCATGCATAATACCTACAATATACTATATTACATTACTATTTGAATAATATAAAGACCAAGTGCATTAAAAAATTTCTTAATTGAAATAACTATTTCTGTTAAATGAAAAAAGATCCATTATGAATTTATTAGTAATTAATGTTACATTGAAATCTTTTTACTTAAAGTAATATTGTTCATCACAAAATACACCTTTATTAAGGCTTTTTTTTTTGTCAAACTAAAGCTAAAATAAATATAATGTTAAACTCAAATATCAACTCATACATAGAATAATAAATACCTTAACACTATATAAGTATTATATATTTCAAATGTTAAACACCTTCTACTAATTATCTATATATTTGGATTATAATAGGTAACTAACTTTTGAATCTTTACAGATTTTGATTCCCAAAATGTAGGTTATTACCTTTTCATATCCAACATAGAGTTTAGACTATCATATTTTCAACAATTTAAAATATGAATTGTTGTTCTTTATGAGCAAAAGATCACTACATATTTTCAATAAAGAACATTACTATATTTTCTCTAACCTTCTTGTAAATATGGTAAATCTACAATCATCTTCAAAATAAACTCTTATTTTGAACCTTGACTCTAAAAAAAATGTATCAAACAAAGGCATTAGTTCCATTCAGATGTGTTGTTATGAAATTTAAACTATTTTAAAATTCATTTTACTCATAATACTCATGTTGAGATCTATTATCCTTACCAGGATTCACTGTATCAAACATTTTACTTAATTGGATTTGTAAGATTATATACAATCTTTTGGATTTTCAATTCTAAACGTATTAGATAATATGTACTTCATCTAAGTATTATATCCCAAAATAATTAACTTTGACTGTTTTAAAGTCTTGCCATTCCATATATTATATAGAATCTTGCTAATTGATTTGAATGGAACTATAGAAGGTAACTTATTATATTAAGACATAGTCATAAAAGAAATAAATATTGCATGACTTAATATCCCATATTATGCAATTATGCTTTACATAAATCTATATTGCCATGAAATTCAATTGCAAAGACAATTATTAGAAAATCTCATTTCTTATAAATAACCAAGAAAATTTAAGCAAACTTCACTATATTAATCTTATTGAAGTATTTCAATATTCTCAATTTTTAAGTTTTACTTAAATTTAAATACTTGGAACTTTTCAGAAACTTAAATCAATATTTTATTTAATGAATATGACTACATCATATAAAGTCATTATTAAATTTAATGAAATACAAGAATTCAATTTTTTATGAATTGTTATTACATCATAAGTATAAGATTTAATAATTCTATATCAAAATCATTTTTTCACTAAAGGTTAATTTGATCATACTTTATTCTCTTACTACTTATGTTAAGTATAAGTCTCTCTTAGTCCAACATGTACAAATTATTTGTAAAAACTTAGATCAACTACTTTTTATTGAATAGTCTACTTGTCATGCCTTACGCATTATGATAATGTTAAATCTAAATTTAGTATTAAAAACTCAAAAGTATTAATATACTTTAACCTATATATGACATTAACATATTTCCATATATCTCCCAAACTTATTAAAACTAAGTTTGGTTAAATCACATCCGTTTGTAGGTTGACCGTACGGGTCGGAATTTATAAATATCACATTAAAAAGAATAATGAAGTTGAAATATCTAATCATTACGTTTTTTTGTTGGTAATAGAATCGAGCGTATATAATGGGGAATTATATGCCTTTGAACGTAAAAGGAAATTAAATTTTTTTCAAAAATATCATTTTGTACAAAATATGGATCTATGTGAATTTATTCCAATGAATGCACGTTGGTCAGACTACAAACAAACTTTTCACTTTCGTTCTTGTACATGGAACGATGATAGCGCCAGGGTAGCACCCGTGGATTAGGCTGGCCTGTATACCAATTCTCGGTTAGTGTAAATCCTTTGGATTTTTTTATTAGAAAATAGAAGAGCAAACACATGAACCTAGGATTTTTTTTTTTTTGGTTCCCTTTTACACTCAAAATACGATGTCAATCCACGCACGACAGCTGTCGTGTAAAAAAGGAACAGTAAGAACAATGGCGCAAACAATTTCTGCCCCACACAGCTCTGAAATGAAATTTCTCTATCAAACATGAACAGGTGACTCAAACCAACACTTTATCAACCTCGGACCTTTCTTCAAATATCCTTTGCCTTGCCTTATTTGCCTGAAATTGAGAAGATAAGAGTAGAATTAGGAAAGTCCCTCGTAAGTTGAACACTTGGCATGTTATGCAAGCAAAAATTTACGGGAGAGCTGAGGTTCGCAGCCCTCAATCTAGAAAGAGATACCTCTATCACGTGCAATGAGATTTCAGGCAGTAGATTATTTTAATCATATTATAATTCAAGTTGAAAAACAAACACACACCTGTTTTTCCCAGTTGGTGCAGCCTGTAACAATAGAGAGTAGAATTATTTGCACAAAGGCACCAAGTTGTATTCCAATCCACAGGCCATAGCCTCTTAATTTCAAAGGAAAAGCTAAAATAGCAGCAGCTGGAACCCCCAAAAGATAGTATGCCCCAAGGTTTATGTAAGCGCCAATATGCTGCCATCCGCACCCCCTTGAAATCCCTGAAACAAAGTCGTTATAATCTTATCTTGGATTGCTTATCAAATTTGCTCACAATCACACATATTTTCAAATACCTGCAAATGCGCCCTGTAAACCATCCAGAATTACTGAAACACAGACCAAAGGAGCCATATTCGTGACGTAATGCACAACATCCTTATCATTGCTGAAGGTGATACCAAAGACACTACGGGTAGCGAAGAGTGTTAAGCTTAATATGAGCGATTCTATGATTGTAAGCGACAATACAACGTATACAGGTATACGGGCTCCCTTTGGGTTCCCTGCTCCTAATTCGTTTGAGACTCTAGTGCTGTAGCCAAAAAAAAAAAGAAATGTTCATTGATCAGACATGGCTGGCTAACATATGGACCAGAAAAATGCGCTCTGAATTCAAAAGTGAAGCATCCTGCTGGAGCTGTATACCTCACTGCTGCACTAAGTCCATTAGGTACGGAGAATAGTGTTGAAATAGTTGTGAGACTACACAGTAAGGAGGATGAGAAAGAAAAATGTCAGTTGTTTCAGCATTTGCAACAAAAAACCATTGATTGGTAATAATCATAACTCAAGATCACTTAAACCACTACATACATTTACATTTAATTCTACTTAAATGCATATCCTAGCACTATTTTTAAAGTTAAAAACAGGTTGGATAAATAATATTGGTCATGAAAAAAATACCACACTGAGAGCACCGAAGTTTCGAGCTCTGGATTTGGTAAAAGCCCTGAGAGCAAGACAAGTAGCTCGAACGACCAACCTTCAAGGCTACAGGAATCATCATGAATACATTATTAAAGACACATTTCTATGAAAACAATACATCGGATTCAAACAGTGAGAATAACATAATTCAAAGACTTACCAGATCATTACAGCAGATGGGATGGCAAATCGGAAGAACTTCCCAACACCGCTGAATGCCTCTCGTGTAAATGGCATCCGAGTTTTGGCACAGGCAGAAGAGAACTTCATATAAACTCCAAGAAAAGTCACATTCAACCAAATAGATATACACAATGCAAATGCTGCTCCGACGTTACCCAGCCCAGTCTTGTTTACTAAAACCCAGCATAGAGGTACGTGTACGCAGAGCGTGACACCAGAAGCCACAAGCATTGGTATGACCAAACTCTGTACCATATAGTATCTAATAAGTGGCTGAAGAACCGCATGACCAAAAAGTCCCGGAGTTAGGCAAGCCAAAAACTTCCCTCCCTCGTAGGAAATTGCAGGGTCTTGTCCAATTAAAACAAGAATTTTCCCCATGAATATCCATAGAACAGACAAAGGGACTGAGAACGATAATAAGCAGAAGATAGCAGTATTAGTTTCCACTCCCAGTTTCTGATATTGCTGTGCTCCGTAAGCTTGCCCGCATAGAGTCTCCAGTGCACTGGCCATGCCTAGCTGTGTGTAACATGGATAGTAACAAAAACACATGTTTCAGACAGAACATCACCTCGAGCTAAGTTTAGATGACAGCTTAATAATCTTTGCATTTCATGATGCACTTAAAATACAAATTAGCTTAAAAGCTCAAAACCTGCTTAAATTTCCCATCTTCCTGCAAGTTATCAGCCTACTCATTAACACACCATCTATCAGCTTGTGTCTTATGGTGTCGATTCATCAATTAAATGTATCACAATTATTAAATTCTGATTAAAAAATGTTTCCTCATGATTTTCGTTTTTCTGTATAATCGTATTCACCACGATGAAAAAAAAAAGCAAAAGAAATTTAGCATCTTGCTGATCCTGTTTAGGAATATCTTGTTTTTTTGTGCTTTTATTTTTAGTTTTAATTTTTTTGTTTTTCTAAACACAAATATCAATAAAAATACATAATTATTAATATAAAAATATAATAATTATAACACAAAATCACATTTCACAACTCAATTAAATATCTTTTTTAATAAATTGAGGTGTAATAGGAATATATTTCAAACTGATTTCTCGAGAATTTTCATATAGTAGTTTTCAGGTCATGGTAATCTCATTTATCTGAGACCCATCGTTTGGGATTGGAATCTTCGGTCTTCAGCGGCTCAACATTTTATTAGAAACTGAAAAAAGTGTTGAGACAGCCAGAGTCCTTACCTTTCAGAAAAGGAAGTGTCCGTATGTTATAATGATGATAAGAGTGTGCAAAGACGACACGTACAGCCAAGAGACAGCTCAACAATTTTACATGCCCTTCCTAATACATGCACCAGGATTTTTATTTTTTTTTTCATCTCTAGTCTCTAGTATGCACTATACACAGTAGACAAAGGTCAAAGCTGATATCCCCAAAACTAAGATATGTGGACTTTTTGGCACTTTCGCCATAAATGAAACCATAATTCTTTTTTTTTAATGGTCACATGTAACGAACGCAATAATGTCGGTCCCACAATTTCTATTATTAATCTATGTAGGCCCTCTTGTTAGGTGGGAGGATGATGACCTTTAAATGTACATTAAAAAATTTTATAATGTAAGGAAACCATCATAACTTATAAATTATAATGCGCCTTTTCAATTGAAATGGATGGACAGGGTGACCCCCAGCAGTATCATTTCTCTAAACGTAATTTCAATCGAAAACAAAAGGACATTTCTGTTCGTATTCACTCAGAGGATTCCTTCTACTTTAGACTAGGGAACAGCTGTTTGAAGAACTAAATAAAAAGAGAAATAATAAGAAAAGAACACAAACTTAAAATTGGCTGTATTAAAAAAGGACAAAACAAGGGCTCTACCAGAAAATGTACTGACCGCCGATTCCAAAACTACGTCCCACGTGCAATCGGCGGGAAAGGACAACTATAATCTGAGTCAGAAAACAAAAGGAGTTTCATACTACCGCCAACATAACTACAAATGTTTCGTGTGATCAATCTCCTCGTACACATTTTACGTAAAACAATACCAAACCTCAAAAGGACTTGTCGAAATGTATCATTGATGTTTTTTTTACTTCACTTAATATAGAATTACAACCCCCAGTTTTATTTCAAAATATGTCACCTCAGATTAGAAAGCATAAAAATCTACAAAATTTTCACACCATATTTTTTTCAAACTTTAAATTTTAATAAATTTATACCTCGCAAATAAGCCAAACCGGTAATTAGTTGATTGGTTATGTTAGCTACCACCTCCACATTAAGTTGAATGCAGCAAAGATGTGGATGAAGCGAAGTGATGTTTTTTCAAATTTTCGTATAGCAAATGGGTTTTTTTTTAATTTTGATTTGTGTTGTAAATATTTATGAACTATGTGGAACAATTAACCTTTTCCCCTAACTTATTTCAATCAATTTGATGATTAGCATTCTGAGACGTGTAATATACGTGGCACTAAAATCGTGACGGACCGAACAAGGAAATAGAAAGACAAAAAATGAGAAGAACGAAGAATTCCAAGCCAGAGACAGAAAGAAAAAGAGTTTTCTCGAGTGATTAAGACTTACAAGAACAGTGTAGCCGCTGACGGAGGAGAGAGAAATGGCTATGGCGGTACTAGAGAGAGAAAGCTCGTCCAGATGACCAACCATCATCATGCATATAACCTGCAACAAGTACTGTGACAACGTCACAGCCACCATAGGCCCTGCTATGTAGCACACCCTCTTCACTTCTGGAGCCAGCACCTCCCATCTTAGACCTTCTTGCTGCTCTTTTACCAGTAAACTGTCCTGCATGCTCTTGGTGGCTAGTGTGGGATCTCCCATGGAAGTTTTTGCTCTTCCGAGTGCTGAAATGCCTGCTTTAGGAGAAGAGAGGGTTAGACCTGGTTGAGATCTACGTACAAGCCTGACACTTATAATCTTGGCCAGGATTGATTTGGGTGGCCGACATTTATTTTTTGGCATGGGAGTGTGGACGGGATCCCTCATCACGTGGCTTGATTAAAAATAAATCAGTAATTTTATGTTGTCTATTGACTAAATACAGCAGGAGTATGACATACATTTGATGGTAAGATTATCACAAAATTTTGGTTTAACAGCATAAATAGATTATCATTTATTAAAGCTTGAATACGGCTTAGAGAATGGGTGAACAATACTTGCATATTTTTCTGAATTTTAACATAAATTATTAAATTGGCATTATACTAAAATTTGAGTGAGAACTTTAAATTCAATGGTAAAAAGAATTTTTTCCTAGACATTTAAATCAAACTCTTTACTAACTTGAAATCGCGGTGTTATAAGTTGAGTAAAACTAACTTTAAATTGGATAACATTATTTAAATTAATTGAATTATCATATTGGCATTTATACACAAAGAACAACCATGTTAACAAAGATCTAATAATTAATTTTCAAGTTGTATTAATATTTAATAAATTTTTATTATTTTTTAGAATATCAAAAATAGAAAAATCTGATATTCTCTAATGATTTTTAACTTGTATTGTTGGAAATTTATTTCATGTTTCTTTTTTGAGAAAAGAGTTAACCATAAGTTGCTAAATTGTTCAACTTCTGAGGGCAATAAGAGAGAGAATTTCTAACTTTTTGAAAACGGATTGATAAGAGTGTTAACTCTTTTAGTGTTTTTCCCTTTTGATAGTTAAATTAAAATTTAAATAAAATTTAAATAGAATTATAATTAGAATTTCTGCTTAATAAAAATCAAATGTATCACATTTAATCCATAATTTTTCTTAAATTTTATAATTAAATCTAACTTAAATTTATGTTATTCTTTCTCTCTTTAATTGCTTGATATATGTGACACAATAAATTCTTAATATATTGAAAATGATTATATACTATAATTATAATTCATAACTAGAATTATAGATAAATTAGAACTTATCTAAATTTATTTTTAATCTTTTCGTTAAGCAACTTATAATTGTAAGTTAAGACTGATTCACTATCTAATGTTTCAATTCAATATAAAGTATAAAATTCTTGGTGATTCCTAACTTAACCCAGGTCATAAATAGTATTTATTATTTGAAAATAATTAGATAATAAATAGTATTAGTAACTCATACATAAAGTTTTTTCCCAAAAAAATCATATATAAAGATTAATTATAAAACCTTTATAACGAAGACATCTATAGACATATAAGTAATATTTCACTTAAGATCATCTTTATTAAACAAGCTCAATTAGTTTATTTTTAAATAAGTATTCACAAGTTTTTTTAAATATTTTTATGCTTTAATTTATTAGATCAATCATTGATTTAAATTTTATAATTATGGTATTATAATAATTTCAAATATATAATTTTTATTTTAAAATTTTTATCTTTGGTATTAAAAACAAATATAGTTAAAATATATAAAAATTAAAAATATCTTTACTGAAAAATTTAATAACATTATACATTATTGCAATAAACTAATTAACTGCGAACGCATAAATTAACATTATCTTCAATATAACACCCCAATGTATTACATAGAAACATGTTTTATCCAGGACTTCTAGGTTTACTAAAACTACGATCAGTCTATTTTAGTTTTTGGGAATGCCTCTTTAAGACTTTTAAACGTAATTGTAGTAGGCACATTGTATTTAAAAAGTCTAATTAAAAACTCAGTGAATTATATTGAATTAATTCTTGATATTGTAACAATGAGTATATTTGTTGTAACTGTCATTGGATACAATGCTTCTGATATTTATATGTGAAAAACTAAAACCAGCTGCTACAGTAAAGTGGCCAACAAAAATTACAGCTACAGTAACACTCTGTTCTCCCCTGTTTTAAGTGTGTTGCTACAGTAACTTTGGACAATAATACTACGGATTGCTGTATATCATCTTACTGCAATACCCCCCCTCAAGCTGAACTCTTGTAGATGTTGACAAGGTTTAGCTTGTCCAGGAACTCCTGAAGGCGTGGAGCTGGAAGAGGTTTGGTGAACCCATCAGCTAACTGACATCGAGAGGAAATAGGAAGAAGATGGATTAAGCCCGATTGAAGCTTCTCCCGAACCACATGGCAATCTAATTCAATGTGTTTCGAGCGTTCATGAAACACAGGATTGTTGGCCAAGTGGATAGCAGAAACGTTATCACAGTAAACAGAAGCCGGCAAAAAAGGTGGAAGGTGAAGAGCTTGAAGAACATATACAATCCACTGAAGTTCACAGGCAAGAGAAGCTAAAGCTCGATACTCAGCCTCGGAAGAAGAACGGGAGACAGTGTGTTGCTTCTTAGACCTCCACGAAATGAGTGAATCACCTAAGAAAACACAGAATCCAGTCACCGATCGTCTCGTATCTGGACAGCTTGCCCAGTCAGAATCAGAAAAAGCTTTCAAAATCAAGGGCGAAGTAGCTGGGAAAAACAAGCCTTGCCTAGGTGATGCTTTAAGATAACGAAGCACTCTGTGCACAACACTCAAATGCAATGCCGTAGGAGACTCCAAAAATTGAGATAAATGCTGAACATCATAGCTAATATCCGGACGAGTATGAGTTAGGTAGATTAGTTTGCCTATCAAACGACGGTACCAAGTAGCATCTATAGGAACACCCATCACCTTCCTTTGTCAAACAAGTACCAGCCACCATAAGAGAATTCACAAGTTTAGAATCTGTGAAATTAGCTTCTTGTAATAAATCCAAAACATACTTCCACTGTGAAATATGTATACCAGAGGAACTATGTGCAATTTCCATGCCCAAAAAATAATGAACTTTGCCAAGATCCTTAATCTTGAACTGAGAATCCAAAAAATGCTTAACGAGAATAATTTCTTGAAGATCATTACCCGCAAGCATTACATCATCAACATAAACTAATAAAATGACAACAACATCTCCTTTAGTCCAAATAAACAAGGAATGATCAACTGGAGCTTGAGTAAAACCTTCTTGCACCAAAGCTTGAGTCAGTTTATAATTCCACTGCCTACTAGCCTGCTTTAAGCCATAAAGAGACTTGCATAAACGACATACTTGATTTGGTTGAGAAGGAGTAAAGCCTGGCAGTAAATCCATATAAACTTCCTCAGTGAAATCACCGTGTAAAAAGGCGTTATTCACATCAAGTTGATGCAAAGACCAGCATTGAGCTATAGCTAAGGCCAAGACAATTCGGATAGTAGTTGCCTTTACAATTGGAGAAAAAATGTCTGTATAATCCATACCTTCACGTTGGGTATATCCTTTTGCTACATGCTTAGCTTTGTAGCGTTCAATATGTCCATCTGCCTGGAATTCCACCTTATAAACCCATCGACAACCAATACTTGATTTACCTGAGGGCAGAGAAACCAAATCCCAAGTGTTATTATTCT
>JAOXYD010225028.1:0-18564 GCA_028565735.1 Pinacopodium congolense
GGTCTATTTGGAGCCAACTCTCATTGTACTACCTAACACTGTCACCTAACTCACCCTCTCGGTCTATTGCAAGGCTGCTCTACTTACCCTCTCGGTCTATTGTAAGGTTTAAGCTCAATACATATCACAAACAACCATTCATTAAATCATAAAGTAAGAGTTCCATAAAATAGTTCAAGAAAAATATTTAGCTACTCATAACAACAATAAATCAATTAACAATTAGTTTTCCCATTAAAAAATGTAGTAAAGAGGGAGAAGAATAAACTAGATAAAGCCTTGAAGCTCTTCTCTTCACTTCTAGAATACTGGAAAATCTAGGTGTTGATGTTTCTTGATGATTTCCAAGGTTGATTGAGTTTCCTCCTTTGGGTAGCCATAAAAAACCTCTTCCTTCCTCTTCTTGGATGTTGGCTAATGAATCTTGGAGGCTCCTAGGGTTTTGAGCCCTTATATCTGTCAAAAGGAGGGTCAAGATACTTAAAATCCCACGTTTGATCTTTCCAACATCAGACTCGCTGTCACAATCATGACTAGATCACAATCATGACGGAGGGGCTCATGAACAGTGTTGTCACGATCGTGACCTGATCTTTACAACTCTGAACACTCTTCACTCGTTTGGCCATAATGTCATCTCTGGACCTCCGATTGGAGACTTCTAACATTT
The DNA here is from genome assembly GCA_028565735.1 of Pinacopodium congolense. Lineage (NCBI taxonomy): Eukaryota > Viridiplantae > Streptophyta > Magnoliopsida > Malpighiales > Erythroxylaceae > Pinacopodium > Pinacopodium congolense. Next base: position 671 of record JAOXYD010225028.1, read on the forward strand.
GGATCTTGCTCTCCACCAATTTTCATGGCCATGTGAGCTTTAAAAGTTTCCCAGGAAGCCACCAAAGTCACTTGAAAAATACCCTAATATGAAATTCTAATGCCTACAAAATCAAGCAGTAATGTGCATCAAACTATCCCTCAAATAAGCTCAAAATCCACCTTTAAACACTAAAAAAAATTAAGAAACACTTAAAAACTTCAAAGATCATGCAAAGATGAAAAAGATGCAAAAGATGAAAGAAAATAAAGCTAAAACACACAAAGAAACACTTAAAACACCTAAACATAACCTAAAATCACACTTATCAGGAGATAGTTCAGATGTTACATGGAATGTCTCAGGTTCTGTTAGAGGTTCCAAGTTATTGAGGAGATATGTTAGCATTAGCTCCTGTAAGATCAAAATGAAAATTAACAACAGTTTCACCTTTTCTTCTCTCTTAGACCTCTTGGGAGACAAGATAATGAGTTATCGAAGGCTAAGATAAAGATGTGTTGAAAGCCTAGGATACCATCCACTGTAGCGAGCATTTCTTGATCAGGAAACAAACTGGTCTTACCAACTTGGCCACTAGCCCGGTCAACAATCTTTGGCATAAGTCCTCAAGGTAGAGGATCTTGATGAGAATCCTATGGTTGGCTTACCATAAATTCTTCATAAGAACTAGAGAGAATTTTCTTCCTCGTCAGTCGCCATTGTAATTTAGCATTAGCGGGAGTATGAGGCTTCCAATAATAGGAAATGAAGATTTCCACCCACTATTTTTGGCCTTTAACATCATAAACCGCCATTTCTTATGGCTCAGGAAGGGGTTTCGCAATATCTTCCTCAACACAACATCTTTCATAATGAGTGTGTTGAATCTTGGAGGTAGTAGCATCCACACTGATTAGGGTCCCTGCTGTGCTAGCAAGTTGGCTTATGCCATTGGATGTCTTGTACTTAAAAGGGATTTTGCAAAACCTTACCTAAATAGGAGCGACAGAGATATTCTCTAATAAAACTTTGAGCCCTATCTACCATTGATGGAGAAAAAGGGGCCACCTAGCAAAGTGCCAAGGTCCTTGCTCCAACATTGACTTTAGGCCATCTTCCGAGAAAAACTTGAACAAAAACTACTCGTCTCCAATTATTAAGGATTCTTGGACATCGAAAGTTTTCTAGAGCTTCACAACATCCCTTTAAACAATTGGAAAAGCAAGTCTTTTCCATAGAAAGAATCTAGTCAAGCACTTTTGAATGCGTTTAGAGCCTCTCTTAGCCACTTCCATAGGGACCTCGATGTACATTTTATCCATTTCAAAGGACAAAGGAAAATGCTAGAGACTAGCATTGTCAATAGAGCCAGAGTCATTGCTCACGATATCCTTCCCAGACTTGGGAGTGGGAGGATTGACAGAAAGGTCTGTATGAGGAACAAATACTTTAGCAGCTTCTTGGGGAGATAGCCAGTGTCCAAGAGGAGAGCCAGAGGAGATATTTGAGACCCTTTGTCTAAGAGTGGTCTAAGAGCTAGAATGGGAGAAAGGCCAAGAAGAGAAGGTTAAGCAAGGGACTGAGCCAGGGAGGTGAGAGTAGGTACTAACAAGGAACCCTTGTCCATCATAAAAGAGGGAAGCGGGCATGGAAAAATATGGGGAGAATAATGACAAGGCAAGGGGGAGGTTGACCAAAAATGACACACCGGTTAACAAGCAAAAAGGATGGAACTTAAAAGACAAGGGGCTTACCACGTGACTTGTTAACAAGTGCTGGTAGCTCAAAAGAATCAAAAGTTCACACAAAGGGATGGAAAGGGGATAGGAGGTACATGGGAACACGAGCTTTAGGCTATAGCCCAAGGGAGTCACAAAAAGGGTTATAGTGTTTATTATTTACTTCTTTGATTCAATGTAAGAATTCTCAGATTTTTCTTAGGTCTGTCAATTATATTTTATTGAGATTTTTTCATGTAATGTCAATTCCATTATTTGATTTCATATATTTAGATTAAGAAATCACTTATATGAATGGATCAATCCATAGATAAAGAGGCTTGTTGATTGGATTGAAATATATGGAATTTTCATATACATTTTAATTTCATTTCAATCATATTTTTGTGTTAAAATTTTCATTTTGTGTTCCTATTAATTTTCTATGCAGATTTAATTATGGAATACAAAATTTGGATTAAAGAATGAAGGAATTTAAGCATAACGCCAAAGGTTCTTAAAAAAAAAAGGCAAGGAAAAAATAGGAAGAGGCAATAAGCTGTCCAAAAGGCACCCAATTTAAGAGCACAAAATGACTAGAGATTGGAGGCCTTCCATCACACCAAATGCAACATTTTTTATGAGCTTTATTCCATTTAAAATGACAGCCAATGATGCTTGAAGAAGGCTATCCAAAATTACAACATATGGTCTTTTTCCTTGGCCATATTAGAGCTTTTATCTTAGTGACATTAAGTTTATATCTTAGAGAACATTAAAGGACTTTGGTACTACATTTAGAGTATCCTTCCTTGACCAAACAACACCACATGGACTGCTTCATCTTCAATCAAAATGAAACCCAAAAAGATATATTAAGAAGATCTTTATCTTGGCTTTAAACAGTAACATTAGGCTCTCAAAAAGGAGCTTCCATCCATACATAATGAGTTATCCAAAAAGGCTGTCTTAAGGGGACGCAAAAGAAGGTGGAGAGCATGGCTTGTGGGGCTTAAGGACAGCTGCAACATTAGCCAAAAATAGGAGCTATCCTCCACTAACAAGGAAGGACTACTTGGAGCTACAACAAACATGAAAAAGAGTTGTCTAATACATGGTGTTCTTCATTGAAAAAGGAGCTATCCAAGACGTCATCTTCATCACATTTTGAGCTATCCACAACATCCTTATGACCTTTGGAGCTGTACAAGAAGTCTCCATCTTGAGCATTGAAGGTTGTCCACGCTAAGAAGAAGAGTCAGATGTAAAGGAGCCCTCCTTAGACAAGCATTTTAGCTGTTGTAAATTGATTGAAACTTCATCTTCCAGATCAAAAAATGTTAGATGCCTCTCTTTTGACCAATAATATCGGTTGGAATTGCTTCCATTTTCTTAAGGTAGACAACTCTAAATGAAAAAGCTCTCCATGGTCAAAGATTTCAACTGCAAAACACGTTATTTATACAGATCTCCAATGGTTGGTGTGTAGTCTCCTTAGTCTCTCCATGGTCAAATATTGCAGCTGCATAAATCAAGGAGAGAGCATGGATAAAAAGGGACAGCTACAACATTGGATTTGATTGGATTTTCATTTTGTTTCTGGACTTCACCTTCTTTACTTGGTTTTCATTAATTTCTTTCCTTTAGCCTTATTTTTCTTTTCTTTTTCAATTGATTTTATCTTTAGTTGTCAAATGCTTAAGTGTGTAGTTCTTTAGTTTAAATAGTTTAATGCTTAAGTTCATAGCTTCAAATCTTAATTTGAATGAAGTTTCCTTTTATGTGTTTTCATCTATACTTTATGTCTTTGATTAATCTATGTTTTGTAGTTTAGATTCATACTTGTTCTTAAGTTTTAATTCATTTATTTTCAATTTTTATTCAAATTATAATTGGTGGAATTTTTGTTTAGAAAGTTAGTCTAAGTTTTGATTAATTAAGTTTTAGTTAATTAAGTAATAGCTTAGTTAATTAGTGTTTTTGTTAATTTAAATGTTGATTTGTGTTTTTCATTTGGTGATTTTAATTTTTCAACCCTTAGTTTCTTTTAATTAATTATGTTTTTTTTGCATAATTTAATTATGTGTAACTAGTTTATTTTTGGGTTCGAAGATATTAATGGGATTTTAACTTCATAATTGTGAGAATTAACTAGGAATTTAATTGAGCTTTGTGATTAGGATTAGGATTGAATTGGAATTCTATATAAATGACATGAATTAGTTTTAATTTCTAATCATATTGCTAGGAATGAACTTATGATACATAATAGTTCTAGTGATTTCTATAGGTAACAATAGGCAAATTGAATTTGTCAGTGAACTTAATCAATTTAGCCTAGAATTCCAATTCTCTAAGTTACACAATCCGAGCTTGTGAGATTGAGGCTTAGGCTAGTCTTTCCCTAGTTTGTTAATTTTGTCATGTCATTAAATCTAGAGAGCTTATTCTAGGTTGCCTTGTGATTACAGATAGGTTTTCTATCGAATAGGACCTATCTAAAATTGGCAAAATTGAGGGTTTGAGAGCTTATTTAAACCTATAGGCTAGCATATTTGACTGATCACAATTTATCTATTTCGATGATCAATTATAAGTTTAGAATCCCTAATTTATCTTCTACCCAGCTTTGGTATTTCTTATTTGTTTGTCTCTGTTTCGTTAACTATCTTTAATGCTTAGTCTTAATGTCTTTTCTGTCAGGGGTTTTCTTTTTTGTTTCCTTTTAGGTAACATTAGAGATAGCAATTATTCCTAGCTCTCTGTGGGATCGACCCTAACTTACCCTAGTTACTTAGTTAGGTAGGTTAAGTAATTTTATTATTTGGTAGCTTACAATAAGCTCACCAAACTTTTGGTATTGTTGCGAAGGAGTTAGCGTGTGTTATTTGTTTTTCTTGTGTTACTTTTATTTTTGTTTTTTTATCTTTATCATTTTTTCATTGGTTTTGCAATTCATATAGTTCCTCTAAACATATTCATTTAAAAAATTTTGATGAGGAAAATAGGGGTTTATTACGTTCGACACCTAACCCTTTCTCTTTGTCTCTTATTGTAGGACGTAGTAGATTTCATTAGTGAGAGCGAGCATGCCCTACACAAATTCTTGAGAGCAATAGTTCCATATTCTTTGAAGAAGAGGTTGAAGTGAATTCGAAAGAGTTAACTATGGAAGAAGAAATAGAATAGATAATGGAACAAAATCAAAGGACATTAAAGGAGCTTACAACTCCTACTTTCAATCCCAACTTGCTTTGTATTAATTATCCAGATGATAAGCTAGAAGTTAAGATTAGAGCTAGATTAATTCATGCTTTATCTACTTTTTTTAGATTTTTAAGACATCGGCTCATTAGGATCAAGGTACATTACAAACCCTAACAAGTTCTTCAAGGAACTCCATATGACCTGCTCAGGTATAAAGTTAGCAGGAGTCTCAGTGGAGCAACTTAAGCTAAAGGCATTTCCCTTTGCCTTAGCAGATGCGGCTAAAGAGTGGTTGTATGACTTGCCCATCTGCTCGAGCAACACATGGGAGCAAATGTTGTAGGCATTTCTAGAGAAGTACTTCCCTGCCTCAAGAGCAACTAACATAAGGAAAGAGATTTATGGTATTAGACATGATACAAGGTTGTCACTGCATGAATATTAGGAGTGTTTCAAGAAGCTTTGCAACAGCTGTCCAAACCACTAGATAAGTGAGCAATTATTAATTCAATATTTTTATGAGGGTTTGCTTCCTTTGGATAGGAATATGATTGATGCTATGAGTGGTGGAGCTCTAGTTTATAGAACTTTAAAGGATGCGAAGAATTTGATAGCAATAATGGCGGGAAACTCTCAATACTGGGGGAACCACAACAATGCCTTATCCTCGACAAAACAAGTGAAAGACGCTTCCATTTCCAAGCTAGAGCAGCAAATCTCCAACTTAACATCTTTGGTCCAGCAAGCAGTGAGGGGCAAAGGGGCCACCAAGTTATGTGCCATTTGTACTTTATCTGATCATTCTACTAATGCATGTCCTTCTTTATATGATGAATAACAGTTTAATGCAATTGGAGGGTTCCAAGGACAATAGTGGAGGTATGATCCTTTTGCCCCCATCTATAATCTGGGTTGGAAGGATCATCCTAATCTCAGGTATGGAACCTATAGCAAGGAAGTAGCTTTAATGCACCCCACCCCACTTATCAGCAGCAATAACAGCAAGGATTCCACGTAACACCAGGTTTCCACCAAAATCAGCCCCAGTTTCAGTAAAATGTACCACCTCTACAACCATTACAATCAAAACAAACTAAAGGTATATTCTTAGAGGAAATTGTTAATAGCTTAGTGACTAACACTCTTCAATTTAAGCAAGAAGCGATGAGTAGTTTAAAAAATTTGGAAAACCAAGTAAGTCAGCTAGCTGATGTAGTGGGAAGGTTATAGGGCCAAAGTTCCATAAGATTACCTAGTCAGCTTGAAAGGAACCCAATAGAAGACGCTTGCGCCAACACTGTGAGAAGTGGCAAAGAGATACAAGGGCCAAGGAAGGGAAAGGAAAAAGAAGAAGAGGGAGTGACTAGGCTACCAAAGAAGAAGGAGGATCCCCCTCCTCAGGTAAATACTTCACACCCTATCATTAATGATTCACCTTTTATTCCATTTCCAAGCAGGTTAGCAAATAATAAGAAACAAGAGAAGGAAAAGGAAACATTGGATGTCTTTCATAAGGTGAAAGTTAATATTCATCTTTTAGAAGCTATTAAGCAAGTTCTGTAATATGCTAAATTTTTTAAGGAGCCATGTACCAACAAGAGAAAGCTGAGGGGAGATGAGAAGATCAATGTGGGTGGTAATGTGTCAGTAGCCTTACAAAGGAAGCTACCACCCAATTGTAAGGATCCAGGTATTTTTACCATTCAATGTAAGATAGGTAATATGAGAAATGAGAGATGCATTTTAGATTTAGGAGCTTCAATCAATGTTATACCTTTACCTATTTTTAAAGCTCTTAATCTTGGTTTATTAAAGGATACTTGTGTTATCATTCAATTGGCTAATAGATCTAAAACATACCCTGGGGGGTTATTGAGGATGTTTTGGTGCAGGTTAATGAGCTTATTTTCCCTACAGATTTTAGCTGTTAGATATACAAGATGAGGGCTCTTCTAGTCCCTTAACTATTTTGTTAAGGAGGCCATTTTTGAAGACATCTTGAACAAAGATCGATGTATACAGTGGGGTGTTAATTATGGAGTTCGATGGCAAGGTCATTTGTTTCAATATCTTTGATGCCATGCACTATTCATCAAATTGTGAGTCAGTCGTCGAGGTAGATATTCTTGACTCTTTGATAGAATAGTGGTCTTTCCTTTCTGCAAGCCACCCTTTATAGGTAGCCTTGACTACTCTATTGGAGCGAAAGATGTTTGGGTATTGGCAAAGAAAGTTTGAGTTCAGAGAGGAGTTAAAGGAACCAATTTGGGCACTTGAGACTAGTCCTTTTAACTGGTATGTCCCTCACTTTTTAGAATTGCCAGTTAGTACTAATCGGTTGCTACCCTCTATCATACAGGCACCAGAAGTGGAGTTGAAACCTTTACCTACTCACCTTAAGTAAGCTTATTTGGGTATTAACATCACATTTCCAGTCATCATAGCAAGTGATCTTACCAAAGGTCAAGAAGAGAAGCTTATCAGTATGTTGCAAGAGTATAAGACTGCATTGCAATGGATAGTCGCAGATATCAAAGGTATTAGTCGTCATATAAGCATAAATGAGGTTTTGAGCCTATATGACTGCATTTTATAGTCATTCTATTTCTTTGTTGTGTGTGATGCTTCCCTAGTAAGATTACCTTCAGAACTTGTATTGAAACAATTTGAAACTACGAGTTGCATGCTATATAAAAATGATTAAAGGCATTCTTTGTTTTAGAACCCTTAGCTTAAATGACACACTAACTCAATTTTCCCTTGCAAACCCCTTTGATCCTTTTATCTTGTTTGTTTCTGAATTAATCACCTTACATTGAAACTTAAAAACCCTTTAACCGTACCTTATCACAAGTTTAACGAAGTATTAAGTTGTTTAAGGAATTTTTGTTTTGTATTCTATTTTGAGATATTTTAAGGGGTACTTCTACTCATGTTTTGTTGAAATATACTACTATTATCTCCTTCGTTTTAGTGTTATATAAAAAAAATAATAAGAGAAAAAGAAAAGAAAAAAAGAAAAAGAAATGAGAAAAGCATCTTTGTTTTTGCTTTGGTTTAACGTTGTTCTGACATTGAATAAAACGTAGTGGCATTAGTGAGCGATAAGTATTGTAGTCCATTGTATTCATTTCCTTATCTCAGAATTAGTATTTAGATGTCCCTTTCACTTCGTACTTTGTTAATGCTTGTGAATTACTGTTTTACCTTTTTACCTTACCTTAAATCAAGCCCCATTATAACCTGAAGTAAATGCCCTTTTTGATCTATAATGGCATGTAATCAATGTGGCAGAGAATTGGTGAATCTACAATCCTATGGTAGTGTAGTCTCTTAGAGGGAATCTTGAGTGAAACATCAACCTTAACCACTTGAGTAAAATGAGTGAATCTTATGAGGAAAGCCCATCTTAATTTTACGTTTGCCTTTAATTAATAGTGTCTACCTTTAACTTTGTTTATGTGCATTGACGAAAAGATTATGATATATGTAGTAGCTCGATGCCTGAGTTTGCCGAAGTTTGAAGGAATGCATGCACTTAATTTTCTTTAAAAATGAATTGACAAAATATCTTGCTTGTGTTTAAATTGCTTGAAGACAAGCAATAGTTCAAGTGTGGGGGTATTTGATAGGATTGGAATATATTAAGTTTTCATATGCATTTAAAGATGATTTCAATCCTATTATATTGTTTAAATGCTCAAATTATCTTCATTTTGCATTTGATGTTAGGTTAAACGTGTTTATACACATTTGGTACCAAAAATGAGGAAGATAAGTTAATTCGAAGAAAAATGTTGATAAAGTGTAGTGGTCCCTAATGAACAAGGATCGGTCGACCGAAGGCAAGGAATCGGTTAATTGAATCAGTCAATCAAAGGCAGGACATCGGCCGACTAAATGCAAGGATCAGTCGACTGAATGAGGCTTCTTATAGGATCGGTCGACTAAAAAAAATACATTGGTTGACTCATATACACGTTACACAGACACTAAATAGTGAACCATCATTTTATCCAGCGAAAAACCTAATAAAAGCAGATGTAAAAGATGAAAAAGAGAGAGAAGGCCTACGGTTTTTAGGAGAGAGCAGAGAATAATTTCCAAAATTCATCCGCAGTCGTGATTTTCTTTAGGATTTTCCTTTGTTCTTCAAGATTCTTAAGCAATATTTAAGTTTTTGGTTTAGATTTCATTGTTTATAGATTGAATATGTGATTCTCTTTGATTTCTAAATTGTTTAGTTTATTGGCAGAGATTATTTATTATATTTTAGATAGCATTTTTGGATTCAATTAGTTTTGAATGTTTGGATGAATTGTTTTAGGATTTTGAGTTGATATTTCATGAATAATGAATGGTTGATTAGTGTTATTGAATGGACATATTTGATTTATGATTTATGAGTAAATTTCAGATGATTAATCATTTGTTTTGGGTTATTCTTGTTTAATTTTCAACAAATTTTAGATATGGCTTGGATTATTTTTATTGTTCTACCTTTATTCTTGATATTTTTTATTGGGTTTTAATTCATAAATGAAATTTTGCATAATCATAAATTGTTAATGTTTTAATTTCATACTTGATTTAAGTATAATGTGCTGGAGCTTTTAATTGTTAGTAAATTGGTTTAGGGATTGAGATTGGTTTAGGCTTTATTGATTATTAATATAGATTGTCTAAGTTTACATTAGGTAAAGTATTGAATTTTGGGTTTCTTTGAATATTCATTAATTTTCCAGCTTGTATCATTTATTTTAAATATGGAACTTGTTTATTTGATATTTTTGTGGATCAATTTTAATATGTGTGGCTAGTTTTCTTAGGGGTTGGCGATATCATAAGGATGAAGGGATAGAAATTGTGAGAATGGAATTGAATTTGTCTTGAAGTGATACTTGTATGTCCAGGTTGATTTGGGATTTAGGATAAATGATACAAATTAGGAATTACTTTTTGGCTTGATCACCCTTTAAGTAACTTTCTAATATGAAGGCTAGGGTTGAGCATGTGGGACGTAATAGTCTATAGTGATTCCTAAAAGAAACAATAGATTAATTAAATTTGTCATGATACTTAATCAATTAATCTAGAATCCCTCACCTTTAGGTTATACCTTTCGAGCTTATAAGTAAATGACCTAAGTTAGTCTTTTCTTAGTTCTTAATACATCTTCACTATTAAACATAGAGAGTCTATTTTAGGTTATAGTAAAGATTGGGGCATTTCTAGAGCTTATTAGTTTTGCCTATTTTAGAGAAGTTAAGGGTTCGAGGGCTTAAATCGAGTCCATAGGCTGACATCTTGATGAGAGTACCTTCTATTTAGATTCAAAGATCATTGAATATCCTGGATTCCCAAAGATATCTCTGACCCATCTTTTGCTATTATTATTCATCTTCTTTATATTTGCTTTGCATTTGTTTTGTTATTTGACATTATTACATCTTAGTTTGATAGCTTCCATCATTCTAGGGTATTTTATTTTCTTTTTCTTATAATAGTTGAAATAGCTTTTGCATCTCAACTCTCTGTGGTTTGACCCTAACTCACCATTACTACAAGTTTGGGTAGTTAGAAATTTATTATTTGATAGCTTGCGATGAGCTCATCAGTAATCAACCTGGAGGCTAACCTAAGCAACATGGATTTGTGCATAATGATCAAGATAGAGCCCTTTGATGTTATCCTATGGATCAAATTGGGAATAGCTATTAAGCGTTATGGGCACTTGCAACTCAAGCAACCTCGATCTACCATTCATAAGCTTGACACTAGTTAAGAGCTGGAAGGTAATAGTCAGGAGGAGGATAGTGAGGAGGAAGCTAGGCCCTCCAAATCAACTAAACCATCAATAGTTACCCAGTTCAATCAGATGTTTATTCAAATGGAGGAATTACACGTTGAAGTTTTGACATATTAAGTGATGAATGACTCCAAATGCGTGGAATTTCAGTAGTAGCAACAAACATGATAGGAAGAGGATGAGAGGATTCAGCAATAGGCATGGTGGAAGTAGTTTAACTATCAATCACTGTCTCTACTAATTGTAGATTGATTCAGATAATCATATTTGTTGAGTTCAATTTATTTTAATTTTTAGTTGTTCTTTTTTTGTTTTCTTTTGGATTTTAGTATTTTTTTTAATTAGTTGATTTGTAGGGCTTAGTTTTCTTTTTGTTTGGTTATTGTTCTTTCTTTGGTTATGTTTTAGTCCTACCATGAACTAATCTTTTATAACAAGCTTATATTTTGAGTTTTGTTCTTCATGTTTCAAGCACAAGCTTAAGATCATACTCTTTTAAGTACATGGATGCACCTCTACAACATATTGATCATGCCTATATTTGAACTTCAATGCCAAGAGAGTTTTGCTCTTCCTTCACCCTTTTTTTATGCTCTTTCTTTGTTTTTATTACACCAAATTGAGGAAAATTTTGACTTAAGTGTAGGGAGGGTAGGGGAGTTGAACATGTTAGATTTTGTCATCTATTCATCACACTTAAGTTGTTAGAAGTTTGAGAGTAATGACTTGAATAACCGTGATGAATGATTGAAATTGAGAGTTGATTGTTGATTCAAGTGTTTTAATTTCATCAATGTTTTTGAGGGGGTGAACATTGAACAATTCTTAATCGATTTTTAACCTTTTTTTTGCTTTTCTTCTTTTGTTTTGTGTGCTTTACTTATGATGATAAACATCTTTGATATTCAATATTAAGTTTTGGACGTGCTTGCATATAAACTATTATATGATTTTGGAATAGGATATGTTTTTAAAGAATAAAAGGTGTAATTATATGTAAATTGAATAAGCAAAGACTCACTTCACTGGCCTCATATCAATACAAAGGTTGAAATATATGAGTGGAGCTGGTATCCATTTGCGTAACCTAGTTGAGTGACTGGGGATGTTCATGACAAAATGATCACCTTTGCATAAAAGGCTAGATGACATTACAAATAAGCTAAAAAGGGAAACCTAGTTAAGTAATCGAGGTAAATTCACAACAAAATTTTTTCCCTACCATCAAAAGAAAAGGCGAATCCCTAAAAATTTCTTAAAAACTAAAATGTGTAAGTTGTACAATGCATTAGTGAATTCCTTGAACAAGTTTACATAATAATCTATATGATGCTTCATAGATGTTTGATATTTGCAATGAAGGTTGCCTAATTACTAATAGTGTATTATGTGTGAGAGTTTTTCTCATGATGGAATTATGATTTAAAAATTAAATAAGAAATATTGGTTGAAATTTGTTTGTGCTCAAGTGACTCTTAATTCTTTATGGATGTTGTTTAAGTAGATGTTTTGTTATTGCTTAAGGACAAGCAATAGTTTAAGTGTAGGAATATTTGATAGGCCTCAAAACATACATATTTTAAGTATGATTTAGGGCTTGTTACAAGGAATTTTATATACAATTTCATGTGATTTGCATATAATTATAGTTAAATTCCTTGACTGAGATGTTGCTCACGTTTTTTTTTTCTTGTTTTATCAATTTTTATAGAAATTTAGAGATTAATTCAACATACTTTTAAGATTACAATTGGTTTGGAGTTAATGGGGATTTTAAGAACATCATGTGAGGAAGGTTCACACCAAATTTCAAGGCCATTGGACAAGCCATGAAGGATACACCAAATTAAAAACAAGAGAAGGTCAAATAAGCATTAATTTTCATATAAGTGACTTTTATGAGGTATTAAGTGAAATTTTAAAGGTCATACTACTATGAAACTTTATGGGATGTAATAATAACATGTGAGAACTCTACACATCAAAATTTATAGTAAAAGGACAATTAAAGAAGAAGTGATGACGAAAAAGACTGAAGGAAGGCAGAAGCTGGAAAATGCAGGAAGAGGCCACGGGTTAGACCATGGGTTGGAGAAACCATGGAATCTAGATAGAGAATCCCACCGTTTGGCTGAATCATAGCCCAAACCATAGAGATTCTTAGGATCTGTGCCTTTTGCCCTAAATTTGTGATTTTTTAGGTCTTTTAAGCCTTAAACAACGGGAGGCAACCATCACTCTAAAATAGACAAGTCCTAAGCTCTTCTCGAAGGCTTCTAGTGAATTTTAAAGAGAATAATGGATCCAAATACATGGAATTAAAGATCAACGATTGGATTTCATGCATCAAACATCAAGAATTCTAGGGTTGAGGACAACTTCACCATGAGTTTTCTCAATTACTTATTTCTTATGTTGTTTGTATGATTATTTCAATATGTAGGAACTAATTTTCTTTTAGGATTTATGTTTTTACAAACTCTATGCTATAGTATTTATTGTCATTCTTGGATTAACTCTTGACTTTTTTATTTTGAATCAGATTTGTTTTGAATGCTTATGAACTTCAAATGCAATTGTTATATGAATGTAAACATTTTTTTCAAAACTTTGATTATATATAATTAGATTAAAAGATTAACCAGATGCATTAAATCACTCCATTAACAAGGTATCTTGCATGGAGACCTAAAGATAGGATTACATAAGATATCTAGACTAGGTGTGAACTTAATCCAAAGAATATATTCCATAGAACTAAGTAATGCATTTAATCTTTAGATTGGAATAGAGAGAACTTTCACCTAATTTATTTAATTGAATAGGATTTCATAACTTGAAATAGATTGCAATTCATATTAGGGAATCTACAGTCTAATAAATCAAAGAATTCGAGTTAAGAAAATAAAACAATGTATACATATGGACCCTAGAGGGCATGATTACTTAGATCCTAACTTCATCTTTGATTATTAACTTTTGCAATTTTCTCAGGCATTTCTTTTAATTTTTTAGTTATTTTCATTTTCTTCAATCAATCAATCTATCCTTTTAACAAGTTAGATAATTTGGATAGGAATTAATATATAATAGTAGTTCTTACGGACCAACCCAGGAATCGCCTAACTATAATACATTAGCAATAGGTACAGTTGCCTTCTTCATGAGTTATGATTAGTGAACGTGTTTCTTGGTTAATTTTTTTTTAAACATAGGTAGAGAACAACCACCATCATCAAAATTTGAAGTGACTCTTGCTACCAACCACCATCAATTAAAATTTGAACTGGCTCTTTCCTTCAGTTCTCTTTCATTTCATCCATTTTTTTCCTGCTAATGACTGCTAGGGTTCTAAACCTAGGAAGTATGAATTGGGGTTTAAATTGTCTTTTTTATCTCATAATAGTTTCTCTTTTTTTCTAATTCCAGGAATACAATGGCAGTTGTGTCAAGCTTAGATCTAGACATCCACCAAAATTGTTTCTGCATTTGTTCTTCTTAGTTCAAACTCTTCTCTTAACATTTTAATCAGTTTCTGGGTGTTCAAAATATGTATTTTCTATTTGCTTAAGTGTTTAAGATTTTGGTTAATCTTTGTTTCAAATTTTTTGAAGGTTGTTTCATCTATTTGAGCTTAAATTTCTGGATATATCAAAACTATCACTAGTATCTCTATTCTTACATTAATCACGATTCTAGTAATCTTAATCTATTTTTGTGTATGCCAAATTAGTTTTTGTTGTTAGTTTAAGTGTTCTAGAGTTTGTTTAATCCAAGTTTCGAATTTTGGAAGCATATTTAATTTGTTTCAAGCCCAAACCTTCAAATATATAAAAAAATGTCTTTGTTTTCTCTACTATTAATTTAATCTCAATTTTAGCCAATTAAAATCAATTTCTAGGTGTTTGAATTTGCTGTTCTTAGTTTTTGTAAGTGTTCAAGAGTTTCATAGATCACTTTTGTTCATCATTGAGTAGTATGTTGGCAGATTAATGCTCATAAACTCATAAACAGCATAACTGTCTAGTTTGACATATTCTAGCATTCCTTCACATATTTGTGCAATCTAATCTAGATTTGTTGCTTCCAAATTGATATATTCTATTTTTTTTAAGTTCTCAAGGATTTCACTAATCATTTAAGTGAATTTTTAAAGGCTTATTTTTGTTTTTGGAAACAATTACATTCATATTATCAAAATAGGCCAAATTTGGTTCATATTGTTTTTTACTTTAATTTCCATCATATATATACGTTTTAGTGCATCAATTCTACATAATAAGTTTTTTTTAAGCTTTCAAGTGCATCATAGTTTCATCATATCATTTATTGAAAGTAAGAGCCCTTAGTTTGATTGAGCTTTAAGTAAAACATCTCTTTAGGAGTATTTGGTTACTTGTAAGGGGATTATTAAACTATTTGGCTAATTGTTTGTTTAAAGACTCCTCTTTACTATAAAAAAAATTGTCAAAAGGTTACTTTTCATCTTCAACAAGAAGATTGTGTGTTGTAAAACTTACTATTCACCTTAAAAGAAGATTGTAATTATTTTTGTTTTGTTAGTAGAATTTCTAACAAGTAGTTAAAGAGAGAACGTAGTATATATTTGGAGTAAGCAAACCTCTATAAATTCAGTGTCCTTCTCTACCTTTATCTCCTTCTTATTGCTTGTTATGTGGTTTGACTATTGGTTTATTTGTTATCAAATTGGCATTTGCTTTTCCATATCATTTTAGGATAAATATTAGTTTAATGGTTACATTTAGTTTGAGTTGATTTATGAAGCTAGTTTAATTAATTTAAAAAATTTTAATCACTCAATTCACTCCCCTCTTAAGTGCCTTTGGGGCTTATAAGTATTTGTATATATTATGCAACCCCTGTAAATATAATTTTGACCTATTTCAAACATTCAATTAATACAATTTTCATATAATATTTATACCCATTAATATCAATTTTCACTTTTTAAAATAAAAAATAACGTTTCAATTTCATACTAATTAGATAGGGTGCCATTAATTCCAATTACTATATACTAATTTAGGTCTATTTTGTTCCAAAAAGAATTTGGACTAAGATTATTATTATTATTTTTAATTTCTTTTAGTTTTTACAATTTATAAAAATTATAAAAATTTAATTCTTATTTTTATGTCATAATATGATTTATTATTAATAATATATAATATATAATTATTTAATATTAATTACTTATAAAACTTTGACTAAGACATTTTAATTATTTAATTATTTAATTTTATAAAAATTGCATATTTGATAATTATTGAATAAACATATTTTAAATTGGAAATGTCTTTAAAATGCATAAATGTCAAAATTATTTCAAATTATTATTTATGAAATAATTTTAAAAATAATTTATGAAATAATTTTAAAAATATTAAATATGTAAATAATAATATTAGTTTTAATGATTACAATATTTACTAAAAATAAATATTAGTTCATAAATAAAATTTTACAGTATATTTACTTTTAATAAAATAAAATGAAATTTTGTTAATGTCTTTTAATAAATATTATATAAAAGATTATAATAAAATTATTTATCTAATTAATTTATCTCTAAGTTCTTATTATCAATAATAAAAATAAAATTACATTAACATTAACAACTAACTAAATTTTAAAAAAACTAACTAAATAAAACTATCTTTTCGAAAACTAATTAAATTTTTAATTGATTATAAAATTAAAATTAAAACTAAAATAAAAGGTGAAATTAAATGTCAACTTGTCACTACCTATCACAACAACCATTGGAGTGTTAGTTTTATTACTAACGTCAGTTGAAGGATCGGTCAACTGATGTATTAATAATTAACAAAAACTTTAGTTTAGTCTCAAATTTTTTAAAATTTACAATACTAAATAGGTTTTAGACCAATATATTGGAACCAACTCAAAATCAACTAGTGCAAGCCAATATTCAGGCCCGACACAGTATTTAATTGACCCTTATTAATGACACGCCAGTATCACTAGCCCATACTGACATTTAAACCATTGTATCAAAACCTTTTTTAATTTTTTTAATTTGATTATTGTTTCATCGTTATTAACACTAATTTGAAATTTAATATGCAAATTGTTGTAATCCTTAAATAGATATGATACTGTTAAAAATTCATAATTATAAAACCCGAATTTTTTAGACCAATAGTATGAAAAGTTCACATTATGATTTATAATTAAAATTTAGAAGTTGCTAGATAAGTATAATAAAGAGTTTGTTGGCAAGGTTTCTTTATGTAGGTAAAGCCGAGAAGATAAAGTAAAGACAAGACTAGAGAATATCATTCTCTGGAAAAGAATAAACAACAAACCCAGAAATGTTTGACGAGGAACCAAGGTGTTGATGATCATGTCCTTTTTTTACTGTTTATGGATGTAACGGAATCATAATAGTTATGGTTCTTCTTCCCTCTTATATGGATAGGCATGAAATTATAGGATTCATGAGGACTGATGGCTATGATAGGTGCCTCCCTATGGCAAAAACAATATGCAGGTGTTATATATTATTCTTTGTGTTAACTACCAGTGAAAAGGAGTTGTGAATGGTCGATGGTGGTATGCGATACATAAGTACATTATGAAACTCTTACTCGTTGATGTTTCTATTGCTGGTGTTACATGAAAAAAAATATAATAGTTGAATTCAATGTAGTAGTTGAAGTGAGAATCCCAGAGATGATCTAACTGATGTCATTTTAAGGAGCATTTAATACTAATAAAGACATTTTTATTTTTCTACAAACATATGAGATATTTTTATACTATATTTTTATTGATGGTATATGAGACATTTTTCCCTTTTCTATTAATTAGTTCATCTTGTAAACTTATAACAGCTAGTTGAATTATATTAAAAGGTAGTTGGTAAGGAAATCATGGTCGTGCAATCATTCCAACTAAAACTCTTCTCCCTATCTTAGTATCTGTTTAGATTGGCTTATTTCAGTAGAACTTTTGTTAGTAGAGCTTTTTTCTGTAGATTTTTTTTTAGAAGAGCTTTTTTAAGAAGACAGATAACTGTTTGACTGTCATTTAAAAAAGAATTTTTTTTAAAGAGTTTCATAGAGTAGATTGTTTGGTAACATAAAAATAAAAAGTATTTTGATTTTAACTATATTTTATTTTGTAATAAAAATTAT
>JAOXYD010225038.1:0-18563 GCA_028565735.1 Pinacopodium congolense
ATATTGTTTAACTTGGCCTTAGGTGTTTAAAGTGTTTTAATTCCGCAAAAGTTTTTAAACACCCAATTCACCCCCCCTCTTGGGTGCCATAGGGCTAACAAAAACACTAGGAAAAAAACAAGGGGATGGAAAAAGAGATTAAAAAAAGTAAAAAAATAGGTCTGGTCCCCTTCTTTAAATAATCCCCAATGAGGGTTTTTGATGTTTTTGGTTTAAAAGAATTTATTATTGCTGCATGTTTTAAGGAGATATCATTTTTCGGACATTAACAGAACTTAACAATGTGATTAATGAACCCATAGAGAGTAAATTAATTAATCTTAAAACTTAGATGGATGTTATTACATTAAATCTTAATGGTTTGATGCATTACTTATGTGCATAGATGGACATGATATGGGATTACATGAATTCTTGCGACCATGAGGAAATTAGTTAAATGATTTTATGATTGTAATTTTTCATTTTTTTCACATATTTTTTTTTACATCATGTTGGTTCAAAAGTTACTTTTAATTTTGTTTCCTTTCATATTATTTGCTACTGGATGTGCTTTGATCAAATTTATGATGATAGATTAATATTTCCATCTATTTTATCACTTATGTTTTCCTTTTCTTTTTTTAGATTTGAGTTGGTTGTAACAATGTCTCCAACACACTTTAGCCAATCAAAATATGTCATATATCTTTCTAGGATGTATCCTTGCTCCAATCTCTCCTTATACTGTAATTTATTTCTTCTTTTTTTAACACAAGGCCTTGTTCCCATCTCTCATTATATTGTAATTTATTATTGCTTTTTTAAACACTAGGCACTATGTTAAATTTAAATGTGGGGGAGGGACCATATTATAATCACTCTTATGTTTATCTTTTCTAAGCTCATTAATTTATCGTTTCTTTCCCATTGAAATATAAGTTGGGGAAAATTTTCCTTCTTTAACATCATTTTATTAAAATAAGTTCTTTTTATTATTTTGGTGGTTCGGGATGGTATATGATTTTTTACGAATGTTGATGAACAAGTGTTTATAAATTGCTTCATATTTTTGTAAAATAGATACTTTATGATTATCATTATGATTTTTAATGATTTTACTCAATTGGCTTCAAACTTATAAAAATGTTAAATTTAAAGAGTGGTATTAGTAGTTAGTATGAATTAGTTAAGTAGCCAATTGTGTTCCTAACAGAGTGTTCATTTTCGCGTAAAAATACTAAATGACTTCTTAACTAAGCATTCAATGCTCACCTATCATTTTATTTTTACAACGAAAGAAAGGATGTGGAGTTGTTTGATAGTAGATTCATTTTAAATATGGAATTTTATTTTGTAATTCAAGTTGATGAATGGGGTGATTTGAGTTTTCTTGTAAATTGATAAGATTAATTTGTTTTGTTATACCTTGGTGGCCCTTTATGATTGAAAGATCATCGATGACACTTCAATGATTACTTTTGATGAGATTGACATTTATCCTATGATAATATTTGTCTTGAGATTAAATAATGGATTAGTTTGTTTGAGGACAAGCAAATACATAATTGTGGGGGAATTATTAAAGACATAATTTATAGTTCTTTTTAAATATAATTTAATTTATATTTACTCTATTTTTATGATACAAAAAAATGAGGGTTGACGTAAAAAGAATTACATTTAGAGCATTTTTTAAAGGATCAACATGTTTTATTAATGGCACCACGGGTCCACCCCCGGGGGGGTGCGCACGCTTATAACATAATTTTCGTTTGATTTGACTTTCCTTTATCTACTATTTTCTTTTTATAAATTTTTTTTTCATTATGGATGTCTAAGTATTTTCATTTCATAGGATTTATTTAAAATTTTTCCTACTTTAGAATTTTATTCCGTTTTATCAAACTTGACATAAACATTTAAACAAAGCTTATATGTAAAGATCTTATTGAGGAATGGAAAATGATTATAGTTCTCGTCCCCAATAATTCATTTTACATAGATGCCTATAATTAGACCTAAATATGTGATAGAATACTATTATCGTTTACTCTCCACTTGCTCTACTTTATTTTTTGACCCTCAAGTTGGGGATAACACAACTTAAGCATATGTGAGGGGATGGGGACTACCATATTTATTCTCACCATACACATTTTAATTTTTGTTAGTTTAAGAGTGTCGAATTTGATATTTCATCATAAAATGATTTTGAATATTACATGATTATTAATTATGATATTATAATGTAACTGGTTTTTTTATATAATGAACTTTAAATAACATTTCACTAATTTCTACCCTATAACTTTTCTTTTTCTTTTTATTTTTAAGTTAATTGAATGTGATAGTGATCCTCTTACCTATTACAAGGTGTCAACGAAAAATTTTTTTTATTGTTATTTGAAATTTTAATAGAGTTCTTACTTTAAATATGTGAAATATTTGTGTGTATGTTGAAATAAAGTGAACATAAAATTTTCACTCTGTTGGGTTCATAAAGATAAAAGGGTAAAATTTTATGAGTAGTGCTAATAGTAATTTAAGACGACGAGCTAGCTTAGTAACTGAGGGTGTTCATGATAAGATTTTCATCTTTATGATAACAGGATAGTTGGTATCTTAATCAAGCTTAAACGAGTGTCCTAGTTGAGTAATCAGGAATCATTCATGATAAGGTGTTTAGTGTAGTGTCAAAATACTAGGTGAACACTAAATAAGGGCTCCAATTTAAAGTTTAATTATGATAATTTCGTTTGAAACACTGTTGACTAAATTTGTGCACTAATCTATATGAATTTATTTGGATGTTTAGTATTATATATAAAGAGTCTCTTATTAATAACTATGTGTGAGCACTGAAAAAGTTTGTTTTTTGTCATGATGGAGTTAGGATATGTAATCTATGTTAACAACATTGATTTGCAATTTTGTTTATACCTAATTAACTTTCAACTTTTGATAATAATTGTTTTGAGCTGTGTGTATAAGTTGTTGCTTATTTTGTTAAATTTTGAAATTGATATTGCTTTTAATGGTTTAGAAAAATGAATGTTTTGTAGGTCTTAGTAATCAATTTGATGCATAAAAGGGGTAAGATACTTTATGGAATCAAAAGAAGGAACAAAGAAATCAAGTCAATGAATTCCACACCCTAGGTCATGACCATGAGACAATCCAAGAAAAATTTCAATAGAAAATATGAATTGATGAAATCTATCAAAAGAGAATAATGGCCAGGGTCATAGCCGTGACTCCAATACTAAAGTTGACCAAACACAGATGGTCGTGGGACTATCAATCCCTAACTATATTTCAACTCAAAAATATTTATTTGTTCATAACTTTTGGTTCCTACATGACCTGAACATACCACCAAGAGACTATGAGGCAATCTTATGACACATTTACCACATTTTTTAGTAAATTAAAGTAAAAGAATATATTTAAGCACCAAGATTGAGAAACAAACATTCAATTTCCAACAATATTCATATAGAATTCAAGATTCAAGAATAATGAGAATAGGCTTCGAATCCTTTTATTTTTTATTATAATTGTTTCTTTTATCATGTTTTTTGAAAAAAAAAATTCTGAAAGACATAGATATTTATGAACCCTAAAATGTAGTTTTTATTAGTTTTTCTTTTATTCATCGTATGGATTTCCAAATTTTTTAAATATAATTCTCTGTTGATAAAATAACTTAGTTATTATTTCTTCACAAACATAAGTTTTAATCCCAATTTTTGATTTATTATATTTAGATCGGGAGATCATCTATATGAATAGATTAACCCATAGATAATAAATCATCCATAGGGATCTAGTGATAGACTTACATAAGATCTACAAATTGGCTATGAATCTAGTCAAAGAAATTGGTTCCATATATCATACTAATGCTTTTAATTTTAGTGTTAATTGAGAAGAACTTCTGATTAATTAACTGAGATGATAGGAATTAACTTACTTAATAGGGAGTACAATTCATTTTAGAGATCTTATATTCTAAGCAAACCAAATAAGAACATTAAGTTAAAGTTCCAATGAACATTAACCTATCTTGAGGGGGTTACTCATCTAAGTCATAGCTTCTTCAATTTCTCTTTCAACCGAGTGAATTTCCTTTGATTTTGTTATTTATTATTTGTTCCAATTTAATTAATTATTAAGTCCCTCAATTTAGATAGGTTAGATAATAATGAGATGGAAATTAGTTGTGGTCCATTATTTTGTGGGATGAAAATCTAGAATCGTATTAGTTATACTTCTATACAATAGGTGCACTTGCTTATTTGTGGTTTTAGTATTATTCTATTATAGAGTTTGAATTTTATTTATAAATTTATAACTGTAAAAGACTTGATCGTGTTCCATCCCATAAAGCTTCATCTAAGTAATGCTATGTTGTATGATGATCATATAGCTTTGCTAACAACATACAATTTGTAATAGAGTAGGCCATTAGTTATGTGCTTGGTAGCATATTAATTATATTGGAATGTTGGTTTCTAGTTTTTGGTACATATATTAAGAGTAACCTTAAGCTTACTAAATTACCATAAAGTTCTTGGAATTTAATGCAAGAATCATGGATTGTGCTAGCTATATATGTGGATCATTAGGTTCAACATTTAGTTAGAATGATTATGATTCTCTTATTCTCTATTTTCTATAAAGCCTAGCCTTAATTTATCATATTCTTTTTTGTATTCATGTCTTTGTTTTAAAACATAACTTATAGCTTCTGGATCTCTTATAAAATTATACTTTATAATTATTGCAGCTTGAACTCCTAATCTATAACTTTAAGATTTTATTCCATTAATTCATTTATATTTTTAAAAAAAATTAGCTATTTTATTTTTTTAATTTATATCCCAACTTTTATTTGTAAAGAGTATCAATAAAAAAAAAATTTATGTCCATGTCAACTTAGATAAAAGTGTTATTTTGAATTCTTAAGGAATAGACATCTATAAAAAATTTATTATCTTCAATCAAAATTCCCAATATTTCAAGAAGAGAATATTGAAAAACAAAAATAAAAATAATATTTTGTTGCAAGTGTGTAGATCCATAAGTAACACTAGATGATTTTAAAAGAATCTTTTGTTAGTGTTATTTTATTTTATGTTATACCACAAGTATACAGGTAGTAGAATTGTAGTATAACAGATATCATCCTACAAAGGTTAGGATTAGTCACCTAACAACCTATGCCACACTTTTTCTAAGGCGTAAAATCAAAAAATAATAACTAAAATTAAAATAAAATAGAACAATGTGGCATATTAATGAATAAGGGTACAAGAACAAAAGAAATCCAAGATTAAAATTGAGTGTCAATTCTATTCCTTTTTTGTATTGATGTTACCTTAATGATTCAGTCATGTTTAGCCTAAGATATTCTGTTGCTTTAGTCACCCTCACTCAAATTGTAATCAAATTTCCCTAGTTGAAGAAAATAGGAATAGCTTTGTAATCTCTCAATCTAACAAAACCCTTCCAAAATACGTGACTAGTTATGAAACAATCCTATAGGTAATCAATTAATTAATTAAGATAAATCTTTAACTAGTTAATGACCTAATGTTTATAGGCCTATTGAAGTGAAAACTATTATTGTACAATCCAATAAAAATTTCCTAACTCAATCTATTGCAAGAAGTAAGCATAATAAATATCACAAAAAAGCATTCATTAAATCAATAAGATATAGTTCAACAAAATAGTTTAAGTGTAATATCTAAAAATATGTTTAGCCAATCGTAGTGCCAACTATCATATTTTTCACACAAAAAGATAGAAAAGAGAAAAAAGAAGAAAATTAAATGAAGCTTGATATTTTTCTCTTTTGTCCTTAGTGCTAAAATTTTTTAAAGTTAGGTTACTTTGGAAGAACTTTCTGTTTCATCTTAATTTCCACCATTTAGAGAACTAACACTTGTCTTTTCACTCTTTGGGAAAGTCCCTGATGATTGATTGATGGCTCCTAAATATGTCAAAACATCACAAAAATCTGGAAAATGTGTGAAACCCATATGTTGTTATACGTGAAGTTGCCCATGATTATGGACTGGAGATTGCTCAACTCCTTGACGTGATCGTGGATAGTCCATGATTGCAGACATCTATTTCTCCTATTTTGCTTCATTTTCTTCAAATCTTCATTACTTATATTACATTAAGCATCCATACAAATAAGGTCCAACCCATGCCCAATAACATTACAAAACATTTTAAACTCTGAACGAATAATAGCAACATCAAAAGAACATAAAAGTAAGATATAAAAGCAACATTAATAACTTAACAATTCAAAGTAACTCACTTAACAACAAAGTAAACATAACCTAATGTAAACCTATTAACTTCCCTCACCTAAACCATTGCTTTTTGTTAAGAAAACTGAAGCGCAAGGCACATAAAAACACACAAATACAAAAAATGAAACAATGAATGTAAGAATGAATTCAACAATGGCTAAAGATCTTATAAAATTAATTTGGCTAATATCATTAATCATTCAAGGGGATAAAAAAAAGATTCCCTTACTACATTCACTTCATGAGTTTCTTTGAATATGAAATGCACAACAATTATAACATTGTTATCCAACTCTTAGATCCATTCCATTTGCAACCATGCACTATACCCAATTTACGAAGTGGAATATAGGTTATAACTAATTCATCACTCATGAAATGTCTTGATTAAAAAAAAAAAAGATACATAGGTTTCAAATTTTCATTTAAAACATAAACTTTCACATTTACTAGAGTAACCACCTAGTCTTTTTATGTAATGGTGCAGTCTTGTTGGGAAAACCTCTAGTTACTCCACTAGATGATATTATTGTGGGTTGGCTCGATCATCATTTTAGCCTTTTCACATAAAGGTGCACATCCTGTGGGGCACACCTTTGGTTACTCAACTATATCATAACTCATAGCTAGCCTTGGGCTCTACTAGTAACCCCTTTTACTTTTTTTTTTCAAATTTACCTGAAGGGTTAGTGGAGTAGGATTTAAATTTGAAACATTTGTTTCATTTATGATGTGAATATGTGTCACTTCTTCTAAATCAATTCCTTCTATGAATGTTCACTAAAGAATCCCACTAATTAAGTCTCATTTCATAAACAGTGCATGTAAACGAGTGTAAAAAGATAAGAAAAAGTATGCAACGTCCTAATTAATTTGCAATTTCAATGGAAAGATAATCACAAGTAAACTTTATAACGTCATGTTTCTTCTATAATTAAATAATCTTATTACTGGTTCAACAAATTCAATTCAATTTCATGCCATCTATGCATTCAACTATATGCACACAACCTATGTAATTCTTACATCATGAAACAAATTACATAAAAATTAAAAAATTACCCAAAATACAGGAAAAGGATGCTCACCAAAAAATTTTCAAACAAAATGTAATGCATATGCTATAACCCTATACCTAGGTAACACATTGTCCTCAATGTGAAAAGGAAAACAAAAAAAAATACAAAGGGAAAACAATAATGGAAAATGAAAAACTAAAAGAGATAAAAGGGTAAGAAAACCTTATGGGAAATGTGGCAAAGATGGGATCAGTGGTGGCAAGTTGAAGCTTTAAAATTGAAAGAACTTACGGAGGATTTTGGTTTGGTAACATTGTTATTTGAGCATTTGTTTCATTTGTATCTCCTTTTCACTAAAACAACTCTCTATTATTTCCATACATCACTCCACATTTTTGTTGTTCTCATACATGACATTCAATACTTCATCCCACCCCTCTTCTTCCTCAGGGGAGCTATTAATGCAAAGGCTATCTTCGTCTTATTGTGGTTGATATGTTGATGGTGCTTTTACCTTTTTTATGCTTGAAAGCAATTGTAGTACTAGGATCTTGAAATACCATAAAATGGTTATCCAAGATCTGAAACCTTCATAAGTGAAAAGCATCTAAATAGTTAACTTCAGTTGTAGTTAGCCCTTCTAGGATCACATTAAAATTCAAAGCAATTATAATTAAATAACCCATGAATAAAAAGTCATTTTTCCTAACGATAGCACTCAGTGTTGAATGAAATATATAAAATGATTTGCAAAGCTTCTAATTAGTATCATTATAGCACAAGTTAAATAATGACATAATCAAACACTTGTTACTTTGAGTCTTATTGAAAACTACATAACACATGAATTTATGTAGGAAAAGATATCTGGGAGATCTGAATCAATGAGTTGGATACATTACTTCTACCAAATTCATCTATGCCTATATGTTTTTTCTTTGAAAAGTTAGTAGCATTGATAAGTGGAAGAGCATCAAGAATTTTAGTTTTCAAGAAGCCAAACATAGTTCAATCTATATGGTTTTATGTTTAATCTAAACTAAAATTACTCAACTTTCTTTCAATCATATTAAAATGTGTAGAAACTTTTAGGGTTAATTCAAAAAATATGGGATATTCACTATATATGAATGGTTGCCAATATAATTTCTTGCATAACTTTTTAATCTTGTCCTTAACTCCTTTGCCAGTTAAGATTTGGAAATTAAAATACTTCAGAGCTACTAATGCTTTAGCTTGAAAGATTTGAAAAGATTTACCTTCTTTTAGGCAAAGATTGGCAATGAAGAATGATAGTATTGAGCCAAATCATGCAAACCATGCCTAGAAACTTTGGTCCTCCACTTACCATTAGCTCTATTCATGGTTATTTTCATTCTTAAAGACATGGTGAAGTTAAATATCTGTAAAATCAAGAAACATAGAGAAATGACACAAAATAGTGAATAAGATGATGGACGGATTGTAGAAAATTTTATTTGGCCTGTTTAAGATGATGAATCTTGGAGATTTAGTGAATATTTTGATGAAAACATAAGATTTTGGAAACATTAAGAGAACTAAGGGGTTTTCTAGTGTGAGAAAGGATGAAAATATTGAATAGTGTGGCTCAGGGTAAGGGAAAAAATGTGAGACTCAGGGAGTAAAGGGTTTATATACCTCTACCATGATTGTGAACACAATTGTAGACTAAATGGGTTGTCTACCTCTACTATAATCATGAACTAGCCCATGATGATGGTAGAGGGCTTGGCCCTATCATGGCTATAATCATGGGCCTCTATGATTAAGGCCTTGCTTGCCCTCTCCACGAGCATGTGATCCTCTACAATCATGTCCTCACTAGTACTCTCTGAAGCTTATGATCCTCCTTTCTTTTACTTCCTCCAAGCTTAAACATGACCTTTAATCCTTCAATAAAATATCAAGCACACAAAATGATGATTTTACATCATAAAATTCACATGAAAAAATAAAGGATAAATCAAAATCAACAAGCAATAAATATAATTATGACTTAAAAAAGAAAAGCAAGCCAAGATCATAAGATGATAAATTTAAGGTCACTAAAATGACCATCACCAATTTAATCATGAAGAAGTAAGGTAAAGGAAAGGAATAACTTCCCTTTCTTGTGAGACTATCCCTCCCATTATGGCTTAATTCTATGCCCTATTGATTTTAAAATTTTCAACTTTTTCATTCTCCAAATTTAAAGTTCCATGATTTAACACTTGAATGACTTTGAATGGGCCACTTCATCGAGACTTAAATTTTATAGGAATCAATCAAAGACTTGAGTCGAAAAAAAAAACATCAAGTCACCACTCTTGAACTCCTTCCTGTTGATATGTGCATTGTACCACTTCTTCACCCTTTCCTTATATGACTTGGAATTGTCATAAGCACTGAATCTTAGCTCCTCTAATTCATTAAGTTACAAGAATCTCTTATTGCCAATCGTATTCTAATGAAAAATTCAACGTCTTAATCACCTAATGGTAACTGGCAAGCCTTTCAACACACAAATATAAATGGAGTTACAACCATAAGGGTATCCTATAACGTATCATCAAACTTTATATACCAATATATCCTTGAACTATTCAATAATTTCTCAAAAATTATTTTTGATTCTCTATTCACAAACCCCAATTAGCCACATTTTGTGAATGGTATGATGCAATCACCTATGATAAACTCCGTATCTCTTACCGTTAAAGAAGTGCATCAAATGACTTCTTGGAAAAATGTGCCCTTCCATCACTTACGATTGCCTTAAGCACTCCAAGCCCATTGAATAACTTTTTTACGAACCTTTTCACCACCTTTCCATCATTTATTGGAGTAACTATTACCTCAACCCATCTTGATACGTAATCAACACCCAAAAAAATTGAGAATTATTAAAAGATAATGGGAAAGATCTAACCAAATTTGAACCCCATATTTAAAAAACTTCAAGTTCCATTATATTAAAAGGGGCATCCCCTCTCTTCTTGAATTATTTCTAACTCATTGGTACTTATGACAATTTGTTACATACTCCCTAGCATCCTTTGGCATGATTTTTTAAAGTAATTTGCATTTGAACACATGAGTTAATGTCTTGTTCGCCCCGTAATGCCCTGCATAAGGTGAGTTATGACATTTAATTAACACTTCAAGCATCTCTTATTTAATAATACACCTGATAATAAAAAAATGAGTGAAAATTTTATATAAAATTGGTTCATCCCAACGATAGTGGATACACTAAAACAAAAACTTGTTGAGCTCTTTATGTAAATGTTCAGTAGCTTTATGCTATATTATAGGTATAAGAATCGTACAATTGTAATATAATGGATATTTCCCCTCAAGGACACAATCAAACAGTGAAAACAAAATAAATTATCTAAAGTAGGCAAATTAACAATTTAAATGAAAAGTGCAGGAATTTAAGGATTTAGGATAAAAAACTAAGAATCTATGTTTTACTTTCCACTCTATCTATTAATTCAATTATTCTTGACCAAAGATATTATGATCCCTTCCATCTTTGTTGATCTTGATCAAAGCAAGTGAATAGGTGAAGTAAATAAAATGGGTAGGTTCCAGAGTAGCGTGCCAGTTGCCCTGCCCTAGTCCCTCCCTCTTAAGGTTTAATTAATTTTCCCTACTTGAATAAAAATATAATTAGCCTTGTAATTTCTCAACTTAGAAAACCCTCTCTAAAAAGCCAATTTGTTGTGACGTAATGATATAAGTAATTTATTAATTAATTACTCTCTTCAATCTATTAATAAACTTGATATATCTATGTATATTGACTTCCAACATTTATTTTATATTCAACAAACATTTTCCACGCTTACTCTCTAGATTTATTACAAGGTTAAAGCACAATAAATATCACAAGCATCATTCCATTAAATAAAAAAACTAGAGTTTAGATATGTATATATTTTATGATTTTTTATATGAATTTCATTTCATTTCATCCCTATTTTGGTGTTTACATGCTTGATTTGTCTTCTTTTGAGTTTACTTACAGATTTGATGTTAGAACACAAATATAAGTTGAAATGGAAAATTTTGGAGTAGAATTGGAGCACAATTTGAACTATAAGAGATGTGGAATCACTTTTAGGACTTAGAGCATCATGTTATGAAGTTCCACCTAAATTTTGAAGGCCATATCCAAAGCTATAATGGATGCATCACAGGATCTATTCGAAGCTCAAATAAGTATCTACTTTGGTATAGGTAACGTCGATGACTGATTTGGTCCATTCTTTAAGCCAAAATTTTTTTGAACTTTTGTAAGGTTCAAGAGCATCGTGTTAGGAGCCTATATGCCACATTTTTTAATCATTATACGCTGGCTAGTCCCATCGTTGATGAAGCAATCAACAATATCCAGCCTAAATCTCTAATTTTATGGTTGTACTGTGTTTCTAATTAATGTTGCTATTTGTTAGTATCAATTTGGAGTTCAGAAAATCTGCAAATTATTAGGAAAACAACACAACATGCAATTAAGGAAGGGAATTAGATCTGCATTTGGAGATTGTGGCTCTTCCTTCTCTTTACTTTCTTCTACCTAATTCCTAGGTTATAAACACTTTGTATTCAAATTTCTTGATGTTTTTTTATTTGATGAATATTTGAGTCTACTCTTCAAACATATTTCTGAGTTTTTGGATCACATTCAGGGGGTTTCTAACTTTGAATACTTGTTATTATGCTCATTTTTATGATTAATAAAAGTTCTTATGCTTATGCTTATAATACTGAATGTTCGTTACTGTTTTTGCAAGCTTGAATTAATTAAGAAGTTGTGCTACATTTTAGGTTAAGTTGGTAGTTGTCAGATGCTTCCAGAAACTTTATCAACTTGTTTTGTAACTTCTAAACTTATTACTTCAGCTTATTGTTGCAGATATATCAAGGCATGTTACTAAAATTGCATATCTTATATGTTTTGATAAAATATGTGACTAATTCACTTTTATTACTAGGGATTGGTGTTTCTATGATTTAAGAGAGCTTAAAGGCATGTTATAAGGTCTAATTTTTCTTTATTGAAGGTTAAAAACTACTGGTTTTGAGCTAGCCACTTAATATTAGCGTTAAATTTCATTTAAGCTTGAGAAATCAACTTATTTTGTTATAAAAATCAATAAGCAACACAAATTAATCAATAAATGACCAAACATTGACTTCATGTGAGACGTTAAGTTCTTAATTTTAAAATTTGGAAGTCAACTTCTTGAAATTAAAGCTGATTGACTAGATTTCAAGCATAACCTCAATTTAAATTAAATTTAATGAAGACAAAGCAAAGTCTTATCCATAGCTATATTTTGATTTTGTGAAGAAACTCTAATCTGCCCCTTAAAACTGTTTAAAGCTCAATTAAATCATGAATCAACTAATCCTTAGCAAAATTTCACATTTTGTAATTTTTAAATTTTTTTAAAACAATTAAAAATCATTTTTCAAATTGCTTAAGCTAAGTTAGACTAGGATAGAAACTTTTTTCAAGCTTTTAATCAAATTATTTGGATTTTCCTAGATAATTGTGATGTAATTAACCTAGTAATTAATTATTTTCCCTCTAGGATTGACTTTTTGATTTAAAATATTCAACTTTATTACTTATTCAACAGGAACACTGGTTTTATCACATTGGATTTCAAGGTAAAATAAATGAAAGCATTTCAATTTTATTAATAACTCAACCATTGCTCAACAAAGTACCCCCCAAAATTTATAAGAATAGAATACAACAAAAAATTACTTAAATTGTAAACATCAAATTCTTACACAATAATTCATTAATGTTGTGGCAGGATAAGACTAAAGGTTTTTTGGGTTTCAATGTAAGGTAATTAATTCATAAACAAATATGATTAAAGGCTCAAAGGGGTTTGTAAGGGGAAAATGAGTTGCTAGGCCATTTAAGCTAAGGGATTTGAAAAAAAAGGTTTCAATAATTTCTATATAGCATACATCTCCTAGTTTCAAACTAGTTCAATGCATGTTTGGAAGGTCACCTTCCAAGGAGAGCATCACACATGACAAAGAAAGTAAATTGAATATGAAATGCAGTCATACCGACTTGAAACCTCACGTATACTTATATGAAAATCCATCAAAATTTCCTACATTACCTAATCAATTATCAAATTATTGACTTAGTTTATCCAACTAACAACTTTAATCAATCTGCATGATTCACTTTCCACTCAAGCTACCCAATCTAAATTCAAGTATACAACTTAATCTCAGTCTAACTACTATAACAAAATGGGATGATATAATACTCAACATAGCTCACATGCAAAAAAATTTGAATGCAGATTCTCAAAATCACACCCCAAACTTAAATTGGAAGTTTTACCGAATTTTCTAAAAATGCGAAAAACTCATCCGAAGGGGATGAGAATAGTAATACTCCTATAGAACAAAGAGGGCATATGACTTGAATGAAAAAATCATAGCTTCGTCCCTACATTACTAAAAACAAAATAAACAAAAATAAAATGAGGCACTAAAATGAAACAATAAAAAACTAAAACAAAAAAGATCCAAAATGAAAGGATAAGATGGGGGTGCCTCCCGACAAGCCCTTATTTAGGGTCATAAGCTTGGCCCTTGCACATTTGTGTCTCTGCCTGTATCTAAAGGAACCTCGAATTTCATATAGGTATGACGTGAACGAGTAAATGAGCCAGCTACAACCACCCTTGCAATTAGCTTGAAATCATCTTGATATCGCTAATCCTTAGAGATGTTGAACTTGATGACTTGTCCCTCGCACTGCATAGTTAACTCCTCCTCATCGACATGAATATCTACAGGAGATGTCTTAAGAAATGGTCTTCTCAACAAAATGGAAAACTTTTCACCCTAAATATTTACAACATAGAAGTTTATAGGGAATATAAGATCCTGAACCTGCACAAAGACATCCTCAAAGAACCCATTAAGGAAAATGTTCGAGCCATTAGCTAAGCGTAGAAAACTCTGGTAGCTTTTAAAGATCCTAACTTAGGAGCTTGAAAAATAGACAATGCCATGACATTAACAGAAGCTCCTAAGTATAACATGCATTAATCAATGCTCATGGTTTATTCTGTATGGTATAGAAAATATACGAGGGTTGCCATGTTTTGGTGGAAGCTGTCGTAGTAGAAATGATGAAACTTCAACCCCAAAACTTGCCTTTCTTGCTTCCTCCTTCTGCTCCTGCACCGTCTACTCATCTACAAGCTAGTAAAGATGTGCAAAGCACAGTTTAGTCTAGGTCTAATTTCAAATTCAGTTCATTGCTAGGATAATTAATGTAAAGAGCATCAGGGTTAAAGGTAGGAGCTGTAATCTCCTTTAATGTGAGTTGATACTGCTCCGTATTGACTTTAATTTCTCCTACTTCTTTAGACTCCCCTAAGTTCTCATCAGCTTCCTCTTTGGATGATGAATAGCCACCCTCAAGCATGACAGTATGCTGAAAGTTCTTCAAATGTCAATGTCTCATACGATAGGTAATAGGAGAAAACAAAAAAGGTTAATTGAAGATAAAAGTGAGCATCTATTCTCCGTAGTGAATTTCCTCAAGCTTGTATGCTTTGTAGGGCTCTAAGACATGAAAACAAAAAATTACATAACAAAGTTCAACAAATAAAGGATAAAACAACACCAAAAATAACAAGTAAGAAATGCCAGCTCTCTGACAATGACGCCGAAAATATGGTAGCATGTTCCTAACTACTAAATAATAAATTCCTAGCTACAAAACTATGCAATAAATAGTATGCTAGGGTTGAACTACAGAGAGTTAGGATGCAAATGCTATTCCAAATGATGTAAGAAAAAGAAACGTAAACACCCTAAAGCAAAGAAACTGAAATAAGTTAAGATGTAACGAACATAAACAAAAGGATAAAGCCAAAGGATGTATAGAAAAAGGTTAATAACAACAGATAAGAAATGGTTTAGAGATGCCTTTGGGATTTCAGGATGATCATTGATCCTTGAAACTAAATAACAGGTACTCTAGTCATTGTGCTAGCCTAAATATTTGAATTAGGTCTCAAACTCCCAGTTCCTCTAAACTAGGCAAAACTAACAAGCTTTAGAAACGCCGCTATCTCCACTATAATCTAAAATAAGCTCTTTAAGTTCAATAGTGAAGATGCATTAGATACTAACGAATGAATAACTTAGGCCATCTACTCACAAGCTCAGAAGATGTAACCTAAAGGCACGGGGTACTAGGTCAGTTAATTTAGTATCCTAACAAATCCAATTAAGTTATTTCCACTTATAGGAATCGTTATAGACTATTACATATCACACGCTCAACCCTAGCTTTTATATTAGGAAGTTACCTATAGGGTAATCAAGCACAGAAGCAACTCCTAGTTCTTAACATTTAACCTAAGTCCCAAAACAACCAAGATGTAAAAGCACTAATTCAAGACATGTTCAATTCCATTCTCACAATTTTATCCTCTTATCATTATAATATCTTCAAATCCCTAAGAAAACAAGTAGGGCATGTTTATATTGACTCATAAAGAATTAAATAAAAAAAATCCATATAAAAATTAAGAAACTCAAATGTGGAAAATTAACAATAACTAACCAAACCACGGTTCAATATTTTATCTAATACAAACTTAATCTGTCTATACTAACAACTAAAAAAATAATAACCAATCCACAATTCTAAAATTACTTCCCTAAGAAACAAAAATTGTAGCACATTAAGAACAAAACCAAATTGAATTTGAAATAATACTCAATTTGAAATTGAATAAAGATTCATCTCTAAATCAAAACCTAATCAAAATTATCAAGAACTAAAAAAAAACATAAGCAAATAATCTAACCAATAACTAAAAATAATTATAAATTAGAAAAAAAAAAGGATAAAAGCTTGAAAAAGTAAAATCCATGTAGAAACTGTGAATCAAAGTCACCCATTAAATTAAAATAACTATTCATACATTGTCATTGAAATTTCAAACAAAAAACCATTAGAACAATTCATCTAAACATTCAAGAATAACTAAATCAAAAATAAATGACATCAATGTAATAGATTAACAACTCAGAAAAATCGAAAATCTAACCCAAAAAGCAGAAGATAATGACTATGAATGATTAAGAACAAAGGGAAATCAAGAGAAGTATGTTTGTGTTACGTTTTCTGTTTCTATCTTTACCTCTCTATTGGCTCTCTCTTCTATTTTACTCTTTATACCCTTTCTTATTACGTTAAAAAAAACTTGGTGAAAAGGTAGATGAACCCTAATTTTTTTGGTTGACAGACCATAATACATTTGTCTGGGGACTTACTATACTGGTCATGAAATTTTAGGAATATAGCAATTTGTAGGAATCTTTAAGCGCGTCATATATAGACTTCTAGCCCAACATATATATATTTCTAACCCACCACATATGGCCTAAATCCATCCAAAACTGGCAATATTGATCCATAACTTGTGCAAAGAGTTTGAACCTGTCTATCATTGCAATTTAACAAAGTATAGGTACCTTCATATAAAAAATGGGAATGAATTCACATGAAATAACATAAAAAAACTTAACCAAATTCATTCTTTTTCAGAAAAATAATTGCAAAGACTACTTCCCCACATTAGAAGGTTACATTGCCCTCAATGTCTGAGGGGAACACCAACAATATAAAACCCAAAGATTAAAGCCACAAAATAAACCAACCATCGTGAAATATAACGCAAAACAAAACAAATAAATAAAAGAAACAAAAAATGTATAAATACAAGGAAAGAAAACTTATGATGAGGTGGTGGTAATGGCGTCAGGGATGGCACTTAGAGCTCTTAGATCCCGAAGGATTTGAGAATTATAGTTTAAAAAGTTAGATTTAGACTATCATACAAAATTAAAACATAAATATGAAGATGGAAAATAGATTTAAGCACACATAATCGTCAAAGCACATAAAACATGCATCTTAAATCACAAATTTTGACAGATCTATAAATATAAGATGAAATAAGTAGTTTAAAAGTTACAAAACATGTTTAGAAAGCTTCTGGACAAGTCTTGAACTTCTTAACTTGATTTGGACATCAACACAGCTTCAAAATTCACAAGATCTTGAAAGAAAACTAAAGAACATTCAAGAATATACGCATACGAACATGAACTTTGATTAATTTGAGAAACAGGAGAAAATAAGTAGCAATATAAGTTATAAAACCCCCTATGATGATCTAGAAACTCAGATATATGTCTTGGCTTCATTCTCCAACAAACAACAACTCAAAATTCACTGTAAAACTATAATTACAAGTGTTTAAAGCGTAAACTGTATAAGAAAAACTAAAAGGGAAGTAAGAGCTTCTCTATCTAAGAGTTAGGTTTGAAATCTACAGGTTAGATTTGTGTTTCTATGTTCTTCTAAGTGGTATGTAAGCTCTAGAGACTCCTACATATGTTAGCTGACAAAGGGGATAAGCTAGAGCCAAGTTAGAGTCGCAATTATGGAGAATTAAAGTTGATATTATTAGTTGATCCTATAATGGCGGCCTGACTTTGAGTACAACGGCGAGCTATAGCGTGTCGTTATAGATTAAATTGTGTCTCTCAAATGGTGGGTTGTTCATCCTTCAATGGTGGTCCAGCAGGGTGCAATTGATGGGGAAAAAATGAGACATTTTCTTCTCTTTTTTACTACAATCTTCATCATTAAACTCCATCCCGCAAATTATAAGTAATAAGACAAAAATTTAGCAATTAAACACTAAGTTAGGGGTCTTAATTCCAAAAATTAACCATTAAAATTCGATCAATTTGACCCGTAGCAATCTACAAAGACAGTGTGTGTGGCTTTGTTTGTTTGGAGCAATTTTCCCTTCATATTTCATTCTGAAGTTGTTAAAGATTTGGAAATTATGGATATGGTGATATTGGGCCTACTTTTTTAAGCCCATATGGTAGGTTTGTCATAGACTACACAAGGATAAATTGGCAGACTAACCTAACTAACTATGCAGTAAGACAAGTCAGGGTTGATCCTATAAGGAACTAGTTATATTTCTAGGCTATTCCAAATTTAGTGCAAAAGTAAAAGAAAATAAAATCAAACCCCTATTCCAAATTTATAAGAGTATTCAATATAAAGACTTATTCAATCTAATTTGATTAATTAGTCAAAATACTCTAATATGATTCTTCAATATAAAGA